>NW_010580051.1:0-17719 GCF_000705375.1 Tinamus guttatus
CACAATACTCCAGATGCGGCCTCATATACATACATGTATATATTGGAGCGCAGCTTTGTTGTACATTCTCAGAGAAGAAGACCCCGTCCCACTAACCACGCAGGGCACGTGCACAGGGATGAATTACTGCTGAGCAAACAAGAATGCACGTGACAAGTTCTTGAGATTCTCAGATGAGAAGGGTGGGCTCACCTGACTTAGGTTTCTAAAAATTGTACGGGTGAGTCTGAGCTACTCACCAAATAATTATATTCAACAAATAATTATAATCAACATGTAATTTAAGATATAGTGAAATACTCTTGGGCAATTCTGCTTAAATTAACTTGGTTTGACTGATTTCTAAATTTAAATAGTCCTTTTTCCCAATAAGAGATCAACCAGGAGCCCTTTCAGCACTCTTGAAATAATTTAACAATCTTCAGCATTGTATTTACTGCATATGAGATTTTCACTCAGGAATAATTAGATAATGAACAAAAAAAAAAATGTAATTGTGTTTAGATTACAAGTCCCAGGGGAAAATTCCTTTCAATTTGGAATAATTGAGATATTCATGGTTGAATTAAAAAAAAAAAAAAAAACTTTTGTAAAACACAATTAATTTTATTCATGATTTTGCTCCTTTTTAACCACTTCCTGCAAAAATGAAGTGGTTAGCAGCTCCTTACAGTCAAACACTGGAGTCTGCCTTATCCTGTCGTGCAGGAAGGAGGATCAGTACAGCTTTTAAGAAAGCTCTGCTTCCTCTCTTTTAACTGTACAAATGAAATATAGTTCCTACAATGAAAAAAAAAATGAATGTGAACATTTTAGCTTTGCAAATGCAATACATTGTTAAATCTGCCTTGCTGAATATCTTCTTTCCATTTGAAAATATCTTCATTTCCACTCCTCCTTTTCAAGGGTCTGAATAGTGCCAGGGTCTGAGCAACAGTACCTAGGTTTACCCTGATTCTCTTTTTCTTTTTTTTTTTTAAAGTCTCATAAACTGTGTGAGCCCCTTTCCAATAGTAGTTTCACCAGGACTGCAGCCCAGCATAGCATCATCTCCCAGCAGATGCAGAATATGTCAGTTTTACTCCCAACAGTCGGTATGGGTGCTTATTCCTGTATCCTAGCACTGCTTCTACTTGATCAAATCGTTTTCTACTGTGATACTATCAGTCTTTTTATATTTGTGTCTTACTCCTACAATGTAATTTTCGTCTATATTTTTATTCCTAGATGCCTAGCACTTTGGTTAATTGCATAATATGTAAAGACAATTCTGCCCAACATAAAAAGTCCTACAGACTTAGGAATTATTATCAAGGAATTATTTCATTCATTATTTACTACTATTTTTCTGGTGTATTCTGGCTCAAGAACTGGACTTTCCATTTTCATTTTGATATTACCATGTGGTCTTCAATATTGAAATTCTACCTGAAAAAAGTGTATATACTGATGATGTTTAAACATTTTTAGTCCTATTCTGAATACTGAATTATCAGAGGGAGAGATACTCAGTATTATAGCAATATATACAAAACTTTGAAGATTCTACAGAAAGTTTGACAAGCAATATGAATATTCAAGAATACATAATCATTCTCCTATTAATCCTGATGAAATTTAATGTGCTCCTTATTCATGAGAATATTCACAAACTGAGGTTTACATTTTAAAACCTTTTAAAAACATTCATCTCTGATCTGATTGTCTGAGCTAAGTGAATTTTTTTAAAAAAATCAAAATTGAAAAATAAAGTTCTTCTTCATGTTTCTCTCTTTTTTAAAATAATCTACAGCTTCTATAGTTTTGTTCTTCAGCAACTACAAATATCCTTTCTTCTTTTTAGGAAGCATAATTATTTTCTTTTTAAGCAACTTGTGCTGGATTTATGCACATTTCATTCAGTATGAAATGAAAGTGCTTCTGCATTTTACTGAAACAAATTCACTTTGTTTAGTTATCCTATTTCCAAGAGATAGGAAATTATCCACATTTCACATCGCATGAAAAATAATTTACCTATTTAAAATTAAAGCTACAACTTGGAGAAATTATTGACTGCGGGAAACACAACAGGCAGCAGTTGTGTTCCTCATTATGTGCAGCAAATCAGAAGATGCAAGATTTTCTTCCAGGCTATTATTACCTTGAAAATAATATATATATATATATATATATATATATAAGATACTGAGAAGTATATGCATGAATTAATGAACTATTTTGTATTACAAACATAAGAATTTGTAATCCAGCATTTCACACATAGAAATAGCTGAGGAACAGCAATTGCTATACTGACCTATACTATTCCCTCCCACAGTGGGTGTGACGGGGGTTCTCTTGTCTCTCTCTCGCTATATAACCGAGATCCCCTGATTTAGGCAACCCTCTATCAGGCTCTCACAGCCTGCTGCTGTCCCGCGATGCCTTCAGCCATTGACACCAACATGAAGTTCAAGTTTTCTATCCTGGCTCTTCTTCTGGAAGTGGCCATCATTATTATGTTCAGTTTATATGTGGGATACGACAGCAGTGATCATGCTCAGGATGCTCTATACCCATGTAAGTATTGCTGTCTAATGCTGATAGTAGTTAGAAGTCCTTTAAAATAATCCTAAGCAAGCTTTCTGAAAAAAGACGATATAGCTTAGAAGACTCAGCTAGACAGAATGTTTTTGGCATGAGAGAATGTTTTTGGCATGAAAAGCAGTAGCTGCTTGCTCCCACCCTTCGCTTCTTATGCAAAGAGCAGGCCCTGGTGAATAAATAGCAAGAGTAGTTTGCAGAAGAACATCCTCTGGCTTTCTTACACTAATGAAAGTTTGTTGTTGCTCTTCTTGGATCCGATATTGTAAAAATGCCCTGATTGGAATCCTTTTAACGATGGTCATAACAATGCAGAATTCCTCACCTGTATGTAGTGCATTTGTATGTATTGCCTTTTTTGTATTATTTCAGCTGTTATCTAGAACATTATCGAGGATGTTATCTAGGCCACATATCCCTCAGATTCAGGTTCAGATCTATTTGATAGGCAAGAACTACCTTCTTCAGGTGGAATATGATCATTTTGAGCTCTAGTACTCTGGCTTTCTTAGACTCCTGCTTACCAATGAAAACGAAAGTAAGTTCCTGGCGGAAAATGAAAGTAAGTTGCACACACCTAAGAATTAGGCAAAATTCTTCTAAAATATGAGTCTTCTGGATTATTTTTGACAGAGGCTGTTTGAGCCATGCATAGTACCACAGGTACTCAGTTTCTAATGGGGTAACTCTTCTAGCGTTAAACAAAACCTCGGCCTTGCCCTTGCATGGAGCCCTGTTTTTCAATTTCAGTTCTATACTTTAAAAAGAGGGCAAAGAAATGGCATAATCATCATCCAATTCATGGAAAAAAAGGATTCTGCTCACCTAACTCTAAAAAAAAGAAAGGCCTTAAGGCATAGCTTATTGAGTTAGAGGTCATCTATAGTCTTCATCTCCCCAAGACTAGTGCCTGAGATAGATACATGTGAAAAATTGCCCTTCTCTCTGTCTCTCTCTACTTCTGCCTTTCCCTGCTCACAGGCAGTGTATGAGTAGGTTATACTGACACCCTATCCCCCAGTCATCCATACTATTGAGCTCTTAGGAAGCTTCTGGCATGGTTTTGACTCCTGGAAACCAGCACCCAGGTCTCCCAACTTGCCTTCACATGGCTTTAGACATTGCATGAGTAAGGGACTATTCACAGTAAATGGCAGGGGTGAGAATACTGCTGCAAAATGTAAGAGTAGTTGTGTGTCAAGCCATGTCATTTGTCCTTCAGCCAGAGAAGAGATCTTGGGCTGTTGAGTTTACTGGTATGGATATAAACTACGGAAACATGCTAGATATAATGTTGGGCTTTTAGGTGCTCACCTAAGATTAAATGAGTCCTATTCACAGCAAAATAGCGGGAAAAATAAATAAAAAAATAAAAGGTGCTATTTACTGATATCTGTGCTTTCACTTTTAGACTATCTTCTTTCAAAAATCCCTGTCTACAAAGTGCACATAAAAGAATAGAATTTGCAGGAATATCTTGCCAAGAGTTAAGACTATGATATATTGATATATATTGTTATATATATCAATATATTGATATATTGATATATATATGATATATTGAGACATATTCTGAGCCTGGACTTCCTCTGAGCCAACAAAATGATGGGGCCAAACTGTTTCACATGCTTTCTTCAGAAAGCCCTGGGATGTTAATTAATACCTCATTCTATGGTAGATTTAGTTGCTTCAGCTAGAGTCCAATTTATATTGCCAGATCTATAAAACAAGGCCTGCTTTTGTATACATTAAATCCACCCATACCATGGACCTAAGCTGTTTCAGCATTTTTGGATACATCCCTTATAAAGACAAAAAAACACTTGAAAGTCAGCATAGCTTTCTACCTAAACAAGGAGGTCTGAGCTGAGATCATTCCCAGAATATGGTTTTGCATCGTACCTGTCTTTGGAGGATCTAAATACAGGAATGGCGAATACCACACACTTTATGTGTGGTGGAATGGGCGAAAAACAGTGTGCAGTGGTTTTGCAAGTACTTCTAGGTGGCACCTAAGATGCAATGTTCTGTGTCTGATTTATGCCCCATGCTCAGAAAGGTTTCTTGTTCTGTGATGTTTTCTGCTTTTTCAGCAAAGTAAAGTTATAATTTAAGTATAAACCTGAATTCCACAAGCATCTTTGCATTGAGACTGACCATCATACCATATAGTGAAATTAATATATTAGCTTTGAACGGCCTTGGAGTATTGCGTGCATTGGCTTTGTCCAGGATTGGCTGGAGCATTTTCCCCAATCTTTCTCTTCCTGTCTTACAGAATGGAAGGGCTATATTTTATTAAAAACAATTAGTCATTGAAACAGTTTATTGCACATTGTGTCATTTTCTCCATTAATAGAACTGCTATATTTTATTAAATACAATTAGTCATTGAAAATGCTTATTTCATTTTGTGCTGTTTTCTCCATCATTTGAAACCATTCCAGACCTACTGTTCTTTAAAAAAATTGTGTAAGAGGTAGTTCAAGCACAAGGTCCATACTTGACAAATTCAAGACCTTTGGTTTGTGAAAATTGTCCTAATATCTATGAATTAACCAAGTTTTCACTAGGACTTTTAATCTGATGTGTAAATTAGTCCAGATGGCTGTGAAACATTTCTATGAATCTTGGATAGCTGTCAGGAGGCCCCAGAATTACATGTCAACAAGCCACTTGTTTCCAACAGAATTGCATTTTTGGGATGGGGGTAAGATTTCCAAAAGTATCTTTCAAAAAAGACATGAACCTGCAGAAGCCCTGTTGATGGGCATTGATAATTAAACTACTTGGTCATCAAGGTGCTTTTGAAAACTGTTCTTTGGTTCATAATTAATGTCAAGTTACTTAAGCAGCAAAGTATGTTTTACTAATACAGAAATGATTCTTTGCATTGTTGTAAACATGCATACATTTTTTTGATGAGAGCAATTTACTTGCTTTGTCTGCAATGACTTAAGCAGAAGATTACAAAAAAAAAGAAAAAAAAAGAGAGAAAATAATACACTGAAGTCTAACAAATTGTAGGCTTCTTTAATACACTGCAGGAACTCTCCTCTGCAGAGGTGGCTGTGTGCAAATAATGATCAGGTTGTTCCTTAGGTTTTCCTAGAAAGTCTGTAATCTAGGTGTATTAAGAGTCTAAAAAGATAAGCAATGGGTCATTTTCAAGTGCACCCTACATTTTTGTGATATAATCTAAACTGCTGAAGTCCTAAATCTCTTTGTAATCATTATGCTAATAGCTTATCTAACCCATTAAAGCCAAACAAAAAGACTACTGTTGTTGAAGCTGCTTCTTTTATAGATTATTCCCTCTAGTTCTTTGCATCTATTTATACTTCAATCTACTTCTTTGCACATATTTGACACTATTAACAGGCCTTTTATAAAATAGTTTTACCAGAGTCAGTCCAATAAACTTGGTCATTTCTAATATGTCAAGGTGCAGATGCCACACATTACCAGGTGACGAATCACTGGTAGAGAATTATTTTAAAAAGAGGAGAAAAGGTTTGTTAGGCATACAGTTTCCATACATCCTACAAAATGGGGAGGGAGAATCTCTGGTTACTCCTTCTGTTATTTCAGATCTTTTTCATGTGACGCACCACCATATTTTTGTCTCACTTGTAAGCTCAGGACTCCATCTAAACTGCTGAGCGCCACACTGCCAACAGACACCAGGGGAGCTGTAGATAGTGTCCCCATCCTCAAAATAATGGGACCCTTGGCAATGTTGTTGAGTACAATGTGTACTATACTATTTAAAATTCTTGACTGCATATAAATTTTGCTGCTGGGAATATCAGAAAGGCTGATTAAGCATGGTTTATGTCATCCCAAGACATATCTTTTCAGTTTCTTGCACTACTCTTTGAAGCAAGGAAATAAAAATGTTGAACGGTAAGCAAGATGAGTATTTTCATTTGGCTCTGAGATACAAAATTAGCAAATGGTACTAAAGGAGAAGTAGTCCAAATAGGGGAGCTAAGTTGGCTGTATATCTTTAAAGTAAGTGCAAAAGAGAATTTTGGAAAATAGTTCTGGAAATTGAGTGACATTATGGAAAATGGAAGTTCCAGTGGACTACACGAGTCTCAGAAAGCCTCATTACTGGCTATTATCAAAGTCAATAAAAACATGTGAAAAATCCTGTCTGGAGAGGAAGCAAAAGTTATGGGAATGTCTGCATATTTAGACCATAATTCTTAAAAGTTTGTAACCCTGTGTAAACATTCTTATTTGTATGTATGTATGCATTTCAGTGCCGTATCAGAACTAGCATGACACAATGCAAATACAATAAGGTTTATTAGGAATCTCCAGTAATTTATTATACTTTTGGGCCCTCTTTTGGCTAAAGATGGCAATGCATATAGCAAAACTAGAGGAAACATGAGAATAGCACAACTGGCAAATACTTTAAGCCAAATACAACATTAGTAGGACAATATTTTAGTTTTTCCTATATATTTGCATCTCAGGTCCAATGAAAGAAAAATGTGAACAATAAATTTCTCTCTATTGAGCTTCTTACTAACAATAAAATCAGAAAAAAAATCTTAATTACTGGACTTAGATCTGGTAGATTCAGAGATCATTACATCACGTTAAACATTTCAGAATAGCAAAATATCTTAAAATGGAAAATAATATCCACATCAAATGATAAATTCATTTTGTATTAAAAAGTCAGAAAAATGAAAAAAATCAAAAAAGTAGTTGAAATAATTAGCCATATTTTAACAATTAGAAGAGTTTGAAGGAGGTATAAGCATATGTCGATTATCCATATTAATATTTGTTTAGTTCTCAAAAGCATTTAGAATATTACAATTGCCCAGGTAAAACAATTAGAATATATTTTTTTTAATTAGTAAATTGTTTGAATCATAGGCATCCTTTTTTTTGTTGGCAAACTAGCAGGTTTTCAGAAAATTATCGTGTATTCTTTTGGAGTTAGGTCAGAACATTTTGGAGGTGACAACTCCGATCTGAGGGGGAAAGTCTGCTGTATGGACAGGGAGCTGTTATATTCCAGGAGAGTTCCAGGCATATTAAATTACCTAGTACAAGTATAGAACTAGTGATCTTTGGAGAATGGTGCAGCTAGTAATAAATCTGCTATTGGGTTGCAAATTTTCAAAACATTCAATGTGCAACAAGTAGCTTATCATCAAATATGGGTGAATGACAACATGAGTTTGGAATCATTTTTTTTTCTATTAAACCCTCCTTTGTTCCTGGCTTTCCTCTATCTGTATAGACCCTCTTTACATATTTTTTCCCCTTAAGTCTTTCAGGATGTCCATGTGATGATATTTGTTGGATTTGGTTTCCTGATGACCTTTCTGAAGAAATATGGATTCAGCAGTGTTGGCATCAACATGCTCATTGCTGCCTTGGGTCTGCAGTGGGGCACTCTAATGCAAGGATTTTGGCATATGAAAGGAGAGAAAATTATTATTAATATGAAAAGGTATGTGTGACATTTCCAAAATTGGCCATCTATCCCTTAAGATATCAGGGGGAAAAAAACATAAAACTACAACAGTTGTGAGATCAGATATATGATCTCACTAAAATTTGATGCAGCATTACTGCCCAGCACTCAGCATTCATCAGTCTTTCACCTCTCGAGAGTCAACACTAGTATATTGGGCCAAGAAAAACAGGATAAAATTGAGGCTGTAAGCAATTGGTGGCCATGTGCCATGTTGAGAGACCCCTTTGAATCTCTGGAGACCTGGACCTTGATATGTTCCTCTCAGTAGCACAGCACCAGGACCTCTCCATACTTCTCCTGTATCCAGCAGGCACAAAAATGTCTCTACTTCACCATAATTTCAACTAGCTGCACACAAATATGGTGTAAGCAGAAGGTAACTTTCCTACATTTTATCCTCAGTAAGCGTTAAGATGTCCTTGCCTAAAAAAGGAAAGGTTTGATTTTAATTTTGTCCACAAAGAGCAGAATGTATCCTAACAGTTCTAAACCTCATGGTTAAAGATTTATCATTTTACTGATGCAAGTTTTAGTCCATCTTATTTCCAGAAAAAAAAAATCTATTTCTGCATTTTTTTTGTCTTTGTTTAATTTCTTTTCTTAACTTCAGCATGATAAATGCAGACTTCAGCACAGCAGCTGCTTTAATTTCATTTGGAGCCCTCCTGGGGAAAACAAGTCCAGTTCAGATGCTGACCTTGACGATTTTGGAGATCACATTATTTGCATGCAATGAATATGTTGTTACAGAAGTACTTCAGGTACAAATATTTAGAAATAAATGTCCCCTGGTTATAACAAACAGTAATCTATATTGGGTGGTTTGCCTTCCACAGCCATCTACCTCTTCTCACATTGTATTTCTCAAGCCTTTTCTCTTCTGCTTCTACAGTCCAGCTTTTCCCGTTGAGATGTTTCATTACTTTATGTCACCTGAATATACTGCTTTGGTCTATATGGCACATTTGGGCTGAACCACCAGTATTTTTGCTTCCCCCTAGATGCAAGGTGAAGTGACTTTAATCTCAGTTTCAGAGATCAGAAAGAGAACTCTTGCCCAATATTTCTACATTCTCCAGAAGCCCTGTTTTGGACAAAAAATGATGGCAATTTTAAGTATATATTTAAAAAATGTTCATGAAAGTAAGAGTATCATCTAAGTATTCAAAGAAAGCATTACAGGAAATACGAATGTATATGTCTAGGAAAGCTAAAAGCATACTGGTGTCCATATCTAAAGATCCTCTTGTATCTATTCCATTGATTTTGCTTTTGATTATAGAAATCTCGGAATAATTTCTCCCTGATCTTAAACTATCTTATTTTTCTTAATAAATAAGTAAATACTGTTCTTAAGAGTATAGTCAAGCCTAATCAAGGAATGTTGCATTTTAAACTAGAGAGGCACTTGAGTAATAAAAAGCTTTGAATGATTTTCAAATCTGTTCCACTTTTTACTGTATTCCCTCATAAAATCCACAGTGATCCTTCACCAGTGATCACTAATTCTTCCTAATCCTATTAAACAAGAGTCATGAAACATTTTGAAGACCACACTTGAAAAAGATTTTCAATAAAAAAGTGTTTCATATAGATTCTAGCATCATGTGCATTCTTATTAGTGATCTTTCACCTTGTGAAATATCACCTTGTGTTATTTTCATTCTGCTATCCAGCACAGAAAATAAACTACGAGAGTTAGCCAGACTTCTTATTAATCAGATCCTCACCTTTCCTCTATTTAAAAGTTGTGGTATTGCTTTGGATTCCTGTTGCAGGCCACAGATGTTGGAGCCTCAATGACTATCCATGCTTTTGGAGCTTATTTTGGTTTGGCTGTAGCTCTAGTCTTGTATCGTTCTGGCTTGAAAAACAAGCATGATAACGAAGAGTCAACCTACCATTCTGATATATTTGCCATGATTGGTAAGTACAAGAAGCACAGAGAAGTGCTGGTTAGTTGTCCATTTTTTTTTTCAGTTTGTTTTTAATATTGCCTATTTTTACGCTGCATCCATTTTTTTCTGCATACAGTCTTACAGTCATTTTCTTTTTTGTTTGACGCATGCACCAAATTTTCAACGAAACCCATATTTTTACATTTTTTTTCTTTGGATAAAAAGACCAAATATTAAATATCAATATCAAATAAAACATGTCTTTTTACTGTGCATGGGTGGAGAGTCCCTTCTTGTGACTTCTACTACGAACAGGATCTCCATAGAATGTGCCATATTTAACTGTCTCTTGTCCTTCTAATAAATGTACAAAATGTACAGTTTATGAAAGGGACATACATCTTTTTCTCACTGAGACTCTATGACAATCTTCCTGATATCCTATAGTGTCTTTTGCATTGAATGTTTCATACTAAAATAAGACTCTATGAGTCCATAGACCAATATATCAGCTAAAACGATGAGTTATAACAATAGGTGATAAAAGATTGTATGTGAACTGTGTTGTACCAGGACACATCCTGTTCTGCCATCTGTTTTAAAGAGATTTTGAGCTCTGCAAGTGAGGTGTTGGTGGAACACAGTGAGGGCGTCTTAAGATATCTTAAAGTTATCCAGTAAGATTTGACAGAGAACATGTGTCACAATTCTAGATGCTAGAGTCAAAAGCTTCTGCAAAATCTTTTATTTCTTCTAGGATTTTGTTTGTTTCATGACAATCTTCCTGATATCCTATAGTTTTTTTTGCATTGAATGTTTCATACTAAAATATTCCTTGTGGCTGAACAGTCTTTGTTTGTTTTTGTCTTGTATTTATCCAGGCACCCTATTCCTTTGGTTGTTTTGGCCCAGTTTTAATTCTGCTATTGCAAATGACTCAGGCCACCGGACTATAGCAATTGTCAACACTTACTACTCCCTTGCTGCATGTACTGTTGTAACATTTGCCCTTTCCAGCCTGGTGGATGAGAGAGGCAAATTTAGTATGGTAAGTCATGCCAAACCCTCTGTTAAATTGAGTCAACCCTATAAAGTAAAGAAAATGCTGTAGATATCCAACATCTATGAGCTATTTGGGCCTTTCCTCATATTTTAGGCAAAATTAGCACTAATATATGCTTCTAAAAGGGCCAATGTCAGATTGGACCATGAGTCATCTCTCCTTGTGTGCGCTATCTTAGTGGGATCAGCTCAGCTGGAAAATCCAATTCTCTCAGACATTATACTTCTGCTCCCTTGCTCTTGCTTGCCCACAGAACCAGCTGTGGACAAGAGCCATTGGCAAATTGCTCCAAAGTTCAGGTGGGCTTTGGGGCCTTATTCCTAATAAATTCTTACATGAATTGTTCTATTGAAATAGCTAAAATAACTCTCTGAAGGCACTGACCAGTGGCCTGATATCTAAGAGTTCAGCTGCGCAGCAGCCAAAGTCAAATGCCTTTGGAGGTGTCAGGATTCCATGCTTTCCTCTCCTTGATCTAAAATCCATGTTTTCACTTTCAAGATGTTGCAGAGCTCATCTAAGCCCAACATGAGGCACTCCAGCCTAATGAATTTCAGGGTTTTTTTGTGGGATGTTGATCTTGTTGACTCAGGCTTAGCAGAAGTCTAGATGAATTTCAGTAACTTCACAAACAAAGGACAGGGATTTTGCTGTCAGAAGCCAGGATGGAGGACAAGCCCATAGCAGACCCAAGCTAAACTGGCTTAGAGTATTTTGAACAAAACCCACAATTACGTAATCTGGAGATACATTTTAAATTTGTATTCAATATTAATTGGACAATTCCTACCTAACAACAACAACAAATGCAAGCACATCTTACAAGTCATTCCGATCTCCCCCCCACCAAAGTGTTTATGCCGCATATATCATCTTCACTGCTGTATATCCTGTGCAGGTTCTCATTCAAAATGCCACGCTGGCAGGAGGAGTAGCTATAGGCACCTGCGCTGACATGTCAATCTACCCTTTTGCTGCCATGTGCATTGGGAGCTTTGCTGCAATCATCTCTGTCCTTGGGTTCAAGTTCTTGACTGTAAGTATGTGGGACCAGCCTCTGCTCTCATTAACTTTATCGCTTCATCGACTTGGTTTACTACAAAGGAATTTTAGTAATTGTCTTATTCTGCACACACAGAGTCTGCACATACTAGTTAACTTACTTTGAAATCAATGTGATTTAAATATATGGCACTGAACCATCTTGAATTTATCATTTAGATAAAAATGTAGACTAATCCTATAGATACTAAAGTTCATTGAACCTGTGATTTCAGTCTCAAGAAACTGGTAGAATTTTACTCCAAGGTCCATGTTTCCTTAAGAATTTCCATCAGAAGAACTGTGCTTCAGATTAATATTGAAACCGTATTAATTAAATTTCAGAGTTTTAAGATTTCTAAATAAATCTGTAATGGAAAATAATTTTGAAGTGAAAGTGTTTCATACACAAAATGTCAAAGCAAAATGTTCTGACTAATTTTGGTGCCTTATGGTAGAGCTGCTTGCTTTGATTTCAACAAACTAGAATTTCCTGATGGAGAAACACTCTGGAATAAAATAAGAGCCTAGTAGACTCATAACCAGAATGTCTGTAGTAGCATTATTACAGTGTCTGAAAACATCAGGAGCATCACAGAACCACCATGTTTTATACCATTATACTTACAAATGCACACTGCATATTTGTGCCATTATGCTCAGCTACATGGCTTTCTCCATGTGCATAGTTTCATAATGAAGGGGAAGACAGAAGATTTCATAGTCAAACTTTACCTATATGGAGCATGTTTACTTGTTATTCTCTCTTTATTTCTTTTGCCTGTTGTTCTACAGATAATGGAAGACTATAACTTCACCATTAACTTTGTGTTCCCTTTTATTTCAGCCTTTAATGGCCTCCAAGCTGCACATTCAAGACACTTGTGGAGTCCATAATTTACATGGTTTACCTGGAATACTGGGAGGTGTTGCAGGCATCATTGCAACTGCAGTGAGAAACGAAAGAAGGTAAGTTATAGAAAGAAGAGAGAAGGAAGTTTCCTTTAGGGAAGGCTTTTTTTTTTTCCCTTGGATCTAAATACGATTTATTTTCACAAATTGTACGTTTGGTTTGATGCCAGACATGGTCTTCTGGTTAAATACAACTCTTATTGATATCCTGCCTTTAATACACTGTCTGTATGCTAAGTTTGTTCCAAATTAACAGCTCAGGTAAAAAATAAAAAATCATAAAAAGCAACAACTCACAGCACAGTGCATCAAAAACAATAGAATCATTATCATGATTCTACAATGACACTGCTGGCAGCTGTAAAATATCCAAGAAAAAAATCAATTGGCAAATTGATTTTTACAAAGTTTTATGAACTCTTTTACAACAAAAACTACAAGAAGATGAAATTGTCTTTTTCGCAAAGAGGAACATTCCCAGAAGGCTTCTAAGATACTAATAACCTTTTCAAAGACTTACGCTGAGTTTTATTCTAAATGAAGGCTGAAATAAAACCAATCTCACATGGTTTATGCCTTGGCCACAGCGATGATAGGATGGCCATTCTGTCCAGCAGAGAGCAAACATGAAATGAGATGTAAGACAAAAGTTCAGGCTCTGAGTGTCACAGTTTTTGTTTTTCTGTACTTTTCAGGGCAGCCGTCCAGTTCACTCCTCTCATGCAGGCTGCTGCCCTGGGCAGCACAATCGTAATGGCACTGGCAGGTGGATCATTCACAGGTCAGTACTCTAAACCACTTAAACATATTCTCCCCAAAAATGGACTTCAACTGAGGATTCCTTAGTCTAATGTAGGACTTGTGCAGGTACTCTGGTATATGTAAAGGGAAACTTATATGTTCTGAGCCACCGATCTCAGATAAACCTGCACTGTGCAGCTGACAAATACGATATTCAAAGCCTGATAACTGAAATGTGTTTGTGCAGATTGCTTAAGGACATAGCCCACATCATAGCAAAAAAAAGTGGATACTTTCCAAATAAAAGTTCATGTTGAAGCAAAAAAAAAAAAAAAAAAAAAAGCCAGGAAAGAATCTGGGAAGGATTAATATAATTAAAAGCAACCCTTCATCAATGTTAACATGCAGCAACCTAAATCACTTGCATCACCTCCAACAATAAGAGGTATGATGTCCCAGGAGGACTGGAAATTTCTGTAGGCTAGAGAAGAAGGCAAAAAACTTACATGACTCCCCAGGACACATACAAGAAATATATTTTGGGGCATATTGTCCATTTTTTAACCTCTGATACCCATTTCTCTGCAGGTAGCATTCTAAAGCTGCCCTTCTTGGGACAAGCATCTGATGAAAATTGCTTTGATGACTCTGTTTATTGGGAGGTAAGATATAATTTCTGATTGGAAAATAATCCTGTTAGAGAAGGTTTGATTTTCTTACATAGAGAGAATTAGAGTATACTAAAGTCCTCTGGGTTTTGTGAAAACACAGTGTGGCCCTTTTTTAAAATACGAGGGATCACTTTCACACAAGAACTTGAAACTGTTGACTTGCCTTTGACTTTACCAAGGCCTTTTTGGACTTCTTACCTTTTCTTGTCTCTTTTACTTCGGATGGGCCTTGAGAAGAAAAAAAGTAGAAATACAACCAATTGATTGAGACTAGAATTATTTTTAACTCCCTTTTAATTGCTTACTCTTCAAGTTCCTTCTTCTTGTTGATGTTTAGGAATATATTTAGCAATATTCTTGGCTACTCTTCTAGTGTCGTTTAGAGCATACATTCAAAATTTATTAGGGCAGTCTCCTTAAACTGAGCAGAATCTCTCCAGCTTCCTGAGTGCTCTGACCACTGAAGTCATATTCAGAAGAAGACCTGCCTCCTGGAATTACTGGTTTATGCATGAAGACCCAGATGGGGATGAGAAACAACTACATCTGAAGTAGTCCTTCTACACTTAAAGAAATATAGTGTTAGATTGAGGTTCATTTTCAGACCTATATTCAAGTCAGATGGATTAGGATCTTAAAAGCCCATAAACCCTCTTCTGATTATGATGGACCCTTCACTGACTATCTCAAATTTGGAGCTCTGTGCTGCAGACATCCATATTTGATCAGTCCCACACATGACTCTGAGTTAGATGACTACAACTGGGTGCACAAACTCAGACATACATGTCTTCTTGACTAACCTGACACAGTTCTGTTCGTAGGCTTCTTGTATCTCCCTTCAGTATAGGCTGACAATATATTCTTAAATTAGGCTGTCTCAAGTTTGTCTTTTAAGCTAGGAAAGCTCAAAAAAGGCAAGATTAAAAAAAAAAAAAAGCAGTATATAAATTCCATGTAAATAAAACATTGTGAACCCAAAAGAGAATTTATAAATTTTCTCATGAATAAACCTCTGACAAAAATGATGCAATTTGGCTTTTGGCCAGAGAAAGCTTGTGGGCTAAGGGGAAGTTGCAAACCTAAAAAAGACCTTTTAATGATATCTGTGAAAGTCACTAGCTGTTTGATCTTGAGTCACAGGCATTACAGCAAGACTTGAAACAGGCTGCTTTATATACATGCTGAAAAATGGCAGGAAAAACAACATTTTGTAGTGTGACTGAAGAATTCACAGCATGTGAATGACTGAATTATCGCTCAGCAGTAATAACAATACGGTGGTGCTCAGACGAAGGTCCTGTAGAATCAGCAGAAGTACTCATAGAAATAAGTGAACTTTAATAGGAAAGGAGGGGTTATGTTTGGTATACAACTTTCTTTCAGTTTCCTTAGAGGTAGACACCTTGTTTCCTCAGAGTTCTTTTGCACACTGGATTCTAGAGTGAATGTTAAGGTGTTCCTTTATTAGTAACACCCTGAATTTATTCCTTAGAGTTCAGGATTGCTGGCTGATGTAAGTCGGGATTACTGTTAATAAATAAGTAATACATATAAAGAGAATGACCTTATGAGTGCTCATTAATATCCTCTTAGGACAAAATGAGTTATTTATGTTATGCACTGAACTCTTCTTTGGTTTTCATGGCAGGTTCCAGAAGAGATGAATCTACCTGAGATTTTTACCAATAACCGTGATGGGCGCAGATCTGAAACCATGATGTAGAAAAAAAAAATCTGAGTATCATCCTAACCACTCCTGATTTTCAAAAACAAGCTGCAGATAGCTACATTTTTGTAGTATAAAACAAGCTTTGTTTTAGAATATGTTGCTACTACGCTAAGGTCAGTTGAAATAATTGGCTCCTTTCAATATATCCCAGAACATGAATTGTTCTAGAAGGAAGTTTTCTGTATGTTACCATTTGTTATCACTGAGACAATATAACCATTGAAATAATCTGTGTGTTTCAAGCCTTTACAGGATATACCATATTTAAATGCAAAATTACTGAGTGATATCTTTTAACTACTTAGAGATAATTAAGCAGATGATAATGAAGGGATGGACTGATATTTTTATTTGGATTTTAATAAGGTTTTCACCAGAGCATCTCAGATTCAACTTTTAAGAAAGTGTATTGTCATTTTGCTGTATGAGAAAAAAATCTACCATAGATCAAAGAATGATTAAATAATAGGAAGCAAAGTGTTGAGATAACTTGAACTGCAAAGCATGGAATATAGTGATCGAGGAAATACGCTAAGTTGCAATATGAGGGACAAGATTTTTGTTAATATATTTATTTAAAAGAAGAAGGAAGTGGACTAGTGACAAATAAAATTATCAGTGCAGAATTGATAAAGCTATTGCAAAGACAGGATAAAGGAGCTAAAATATGATTATACAGTACTGTCGTGCTAAAGTCAACATTAATAAGTAGAAAATAGAGCTGTTAATGTGTGTGGATAGAACTTGAACAAAATGCTAGCTCCAAAAAAATGTGTGTGTTATTACGGACAGGTCATAAAGCACCTATGTTCAAACTGCAGAAGACTTCAGAGAGAACATCTGAGTGGCAACTCTCTATATTCTAAATCATGGCCTCCTAACTAAGACAAAGCAGAAATAGAAAATTGAAGCTAAATCAAGGTGAATTAATTCCATCCATATACAAGCCATCCACTAAGCAAGATAAAAATTGAGGAAAGTGAAGGAGTTCTCTGAGGTAACAGTAAATGCATCATCATTTGCGTCATGCATCTGTGCATACCTAAATGGTGTTCTCCATCAAGAGGCAAAGGATAAAAGCTGAAGAACTAACAAAGTGGTTATAGGGCCTCTAGGCTTTATTCATACATACAAAGCTACCACTAAGGTCTCTGGAGAACAAGCTACAGTGGATGAACTTTCAAGACTTTTGTATTGTCATTTTATTTCAGGTATTAGTTAGCATATTTAAGGGGAAACCACATCTCAAATGAAATAGCAAAGGATTTTTTTTCTGTTCTGTTACCATATTTTTCCTTGAAAAACTTAAGAAACATACTAGACAAGACAGTTTCTTATGACATTTCAGCAGTGTACTGCTTTGTGTGTCAGATTTATATCTACAATTATCATGATTATTGTAGCACACTTTGCACTATTTAAGACATGTTCTTTTGCAAGCATTGTTAGCTACTTTATTAGTTGGAAAAAATCTGTTTATCCTTTCAAAGCCTTCACACTTTTTTTTTTTTTTTTTTGGAAAATGGAAAAGGGATTTGGCAATGTTAATGTTGAATATGTAGATTC
>NW_010580052.1:3359-19223 GCF_000705375.1 Tinamus guttatus
GAAGGCCCCCGTGTTTGCACCGCTGGAGGCGAGAGTAAATGGGCAGTAATCAGAAATAAGGCCCGGTATTTAATAGCCCCCCTGTGCGCGGGTGCTGGGCCTCGCAGGTCTCCCCGCAGTTTTTTTTTTTTTTCCTTCTGTAAGATGCTTCTTTCAGGTGGGCGGGTTTCACCAGTCGGAAACCTTTGAGGCTGAAGCTTTATTCTGCCTCTGGCTGCATTTATTCTTGAATATCACCCAGAAATGCTTGCTGATGCTGGCTGAGGATTTGGGACAATAAGGGAAACGTTGCTTTTATTATTGCAAAGCCAGAGGACTTTTTTCAGGGTTTTTTTTCAAACTGCATGCATGGTAAAAGAACCCCCTTAAACTTGTGCAGGGGTTATATTTTCTTGGGCATTAAATGCTTTCTGTATCTTTTCTATAAAACTGTGTTTCTCTTTGTGAGTAAGAAGCTCATCCCACATGTGTACTCAATAGAAAGCCTTGGCCATCTCGTGTGAGCTGAGGCTGCTTCCTCCTGGCTTGTGCCTGTCCTGACTTGGTGCACACATTACTCCAAAAAAACTTCGAGCTTCTTAGGCTGTCGACAAGGGGTGTTTCTGACAGCCTCCTCACAGCGATTGCTCCTCTATGAGGACTCCAAACTGTGAGCAGATAAACAGGCTTCCTGGCACAGCTGCTCTACCATGTTCGTTTTTCTCTAGCAAAGTCTTTGGTGCTGTGAGCACTGGTGGGTGTTAATTTAAGAAAGAATGAGATGAGCTGGCCTATAGAAAAAGGTACAAGCAAATTTATCATTTTCTAATTAAAGAGTGAGGAAATACTGTAAGTCAGACATGTCCTCACATGTACTAAAATAGAACAGAATACTGAATAATTCCCAGTTCAGCTGACGCTCCTCCTTTTGTGTCTCTTCCTTGTTTGTGGTAGTCAACATTACAGATTGCATATAGCTACATGATTACAATGTATGTGTGCAAACAATTTAAGTTCAATCTGCCAGGAAATCTTAATACTGGTATTTTTTCACTTTGGAGCACCTTACTTCACAGGAAACGGAATGGCAGCCCTCTCCATTCTGCAGGTGCTAGCTACATTTTTCTCTTGTATGGGCTAGCTCATTCATGCTAGTTAAACTCACAGTGGTTGTTCCCAAGCTGTGTTTAATTTTGAAGTTTATTTGCCGGAGATTTGAACTAGGGCTGTTGAGTCTGAAAACTGAGCTACTTTTTCTAGCTGTACTTGATCTGATAAAATAATGATGTCTTCATACAAACTTAAGGCAAGGTTTTTCTGTGCACTTTCCTGAACTGAGGCAGTCCATTTGGGGATGTAAGTGTATATCCTGATGTTTAGCGTTGTATTATTAGGTGTGTGTTTTAATTTTTCTTTAAAGCATTGCATGTTCAGTTCTGCTGCAGGCAAGAGAGAAAAGACACCATGTTTTCTTTTATGGCTCTTTGTTCTCTAATCCTTTATGCAGATTGATCTAGCTTCACCTTTTAGTGTTCAGAGTATTTGAAGATTAAAGCAGGGCTTAAAATGGCTTAAAGGGGCATATTTGCTGAGGGTTGGAATTTTGGAAAAACACACTTTTTCAGTACAGTTCCTGGTAAGAAAATTACCAAGTCTCAGGGTAGATGTATGAAATACAAGCTAGTATATATGCTAAAAATACAAATTGCAGTAAATTGGAAGGAGGGAGGGAAAAAGGAAAAAAACCTTTTCTCTAAAAATATTATTTGTATAATATTATTTTTTAAAGAAATCTAATTCATTGTTTAAATGCGTGTTCTATTTTTTTCTGAAATTAGAAAACGTGCAGAGGGCTGTTGTTGAGTAGCAGTGCATTTTACTAGTGAAGTACAATAAATTTCCGCTTAATTATAACTAGATGTTTTATAGTTAAAACCCATGTGTGAGTTTGTTTTTGACTTGAGGCTGGCATTTTTCTATTTTGGCTGTACAAGGCTATGTGTAGTAAAGATTAATCAGAAAATGTTTACATTGTCTTACTTTTAAATAGTTTGCAAATCCAGTAATGTCAATAATATCTATTATTTCTGTTTTTAACTAGTAAAGAAATACTTTGCAAGATAAGTGTTCTTTCAAAATAATTTTATTTTCCTTATCTGCTCTATATGTGTGTGTGTGTGTGTGTGATACATTACTTACATAATTGTTTCAATATTAATATCCTATAGCTGGTTGTGTTAATGCTTCAATAACTGTCAAGAGCAATGTGCAGAAATGATGAGTAAAATAGCAAAATTGTATCTCTGGTTTGTTGCAGGATATTTACAACAGGAAAAGCTTTTAGCTACCTGCCGTGAGTTTATTTTAGAGAGCTCAGACTTGAAAGAATATGCTGAGCACTGTACGGAGGATGGCTTTATCCCAGCCTGCTTGCTGGTAAGTTTGTACTTGCAGCACAGAAGTTTAGTTGTGTTACATCACTGGAAAAGAAGCCTTTTTTTTTTTTTTTTTTCTGAAGAAACTCTTTAACGTTTTTGTCAGGATATATATAAATAGTGTGACAGTTGCTTCTCAAATGGTGCTCGTTTAGTTTGATAGTCATCTGTATTCCTCAGAATCCTGTGCTGTTAGACGCTGCCTTTCTACTTGATTTCCAAAATTTATTATTACTAATAAATATCTAAGAGTAAAACATGCCAATTGTTCAGCTTGTTAAATTTAGTCTGTTTTATTTTAGTTTTCAGGGTTGCTATGTGGAACAGTTTCCCAGGATTTTACTGATTTCAAGATTGCTGTAGTTATTTATTGAAGATGACTTATTTTTCTTAGATACATCAGTCAGTAAGGCTCTCTTTCATGAAAATATTAGTTTAGGCAAGGTGCCTCAACGTTTGGGTGTAGCAAGATTTTGTTGAAAACAAAACTGTTCTGGTTTAGCTTCCTCTTTGATCACTATGATCTGCTTCGTGCCAGACGGAAGTGTGTGGAAGTTTGTGTGTGGGTATAAATGCAGTGTGCAGCTATGTATGCAGATAGGTGCATGTAACTACAGGGTACCCTTATGCACGTGTTTTTAGCACGTGCAGAATGAGTTCTTATTTCTTACAAGTGTTTAGTCATCCATATTTTTTGGGTAGTGGAGAAGGGAATTGAACCCAAGGTGTGGCCAGGAAGAATTATAGCAAATAGCAATTATAAATAGAAAATAGCAATTATAGAAAATAGCAATAGCAATAGAATATAGCAATTATAAATAGAAAAGATTCCACCGTAACTACAGGGTACCCTTATGCACGTGTTTTTAGCACGTGCAGAATGAGGCTTTTTATTTAATATTGATAGGCTTTGAATATTGCTGCGTATCAACCTTTTGATACTTATATGTATGTTTTCTGCCCGTTTTGCATTCCGTTCTTTTAATGTGCCGCTCAGTCATATATTCTGGGATTTTGTCTGCAATTCAAAGTTTGTGGAAATTTTCCCGATCAGTGCATGGAACAGAGAACAGAGCATGGAACTTCTTATTTCATTTACAAGTGTTTAGTCATCCATATTTTTTGGGTAGTGGAGAAGGGAATTGAACCCAAGGTGTGGCCAGGAAGAATTATAGCAAATAGCAATTATAAATAGAAAATAGCAATTATAGAAAATAGCAATAGCAATAGAATATAGCAATTATAAATAGAAAAGATTCCACCATATTGTTTATTTTTAAATTTTTTTTTCCTTTTCTCAAGAGGTGCATTTTTTTTCTATTTTTCATAAAAAGGTGATGGTATTCTAGGGTAAAGAAAAAAAAAATCTCACTACGGCTCAAAATACCTACAATTCAGTAAAGTGTTTTTATCAATCATGTCTTGTGGAAATTTGTACACACAGACAATCCAAAAAGGTACAGAAAGTGATAATGGTAAATTAAAAATCTTAATTTTCTGTTTCACCTAAAACAACAGAACAAATAGGATATGAAAGTTAACAATTTACCTTAGACAACAGGTCTGTTCAGATATTTTTTCAGGCGTTTTATATCCTGGGAATGTAGATATTTGGTAATCCATTGTAGATGCTTGTAATCTTATTTTTTGGCTTTATTCCATCAGAACAAAGACAAGTCAAGTTGAAGTCATACAAATCTGTGTGGCACCAGTTGTGTGCCATGAGATCATGTACTTCATATTTAATGTTCAGAATGACAGTTTGGTTCACAGATTATTCTCTACCCATTTTGAGACAATTCAGCATCAGCAGTTCCATGTGTAGCTCCTTGTGTTTGAGGGTCACCATGGTGTAGTCATTAAAGAACTGTGATAATTAAATGTGCCAGGATTGCGGCAAGCTTAAATATAATGTGTTGTGGATGGAGAATAAGTTATTGAGGTAGTTTTTAAGGAAGATTCTAAAATCAGTGGCTTTGTTTTTTCTTTTTTTCTTTTTTCTTTTTTTTTTCCCTCCAGTCCCTGTGTGGAAAAAACTTGACAACTATTCTAAATGAATATGTAGCCATGAAAACAAAAGGTAAGTCTTAAGCAAAATTTTATTTTCTTTTTTTTGTCACAATTGTGAGCCTCTTGAGGTAGGGGCAGTATTTCTGTCTATACTTCCCCTTTGAACAACACTGTGTCTGTGTTAGAAGATGAAGGCCTTGTTGTTGTGCAATTAACTGACACTTAGAATTTGGTGAGCAAAGTGAATTGACAACTGGAATTGTTGGCATATTTTCATTTATGTTTGAAAATGTTACTAAAAGAAGCACAAAAAATTCAATTAAGTGTGCAGAAAGAGTGAGCAATTATAAAGTTATAATAGTTATTCATGGTAGCTGTATGGTCTCATCAGTCAGTGTTATGGTGTTTATTAGTTTTTGTTTTTATTATTAGGGTTTTGGGCTCTCCAGTTAACAAAATATTAAGATGGCAACTAGATGCCTAAAGTTAAATCTTACCTGAATTATCCCAAAATAAGTATTTTGACTGTCACTTTTTATGATTGATTTTAGAAACAACAAATGAAGTTCCAGCAATGATGTCATCTCTGTGGAAAAAGCTAGATTATACACTTTCTCAGATCAGGTAATACAGCTGAAATCAAGATGATGAAAGTTTTCCTTAGGAGCGAGGCTACATTTTGACCTACTCTCCTTATTTCTGTCACTGTGGTTTCCATCTTTCACTGCTTCTCAGAAACGTGTAGAAACTGATACCACTGTGGTTATGTGATCAAAAACTTAACAGTAGGCTTCATTTAAAGAATCTGCAGGGTGTTTTTACCTACTTTTAAAACCTCATGAAGTAATGTTCAATCGGTGTCAAACAGAAATTTGCTATATGATATTTCTGCAATATGTAGTTAGGTATTTCCATTGGGTGCCTTTTATTTATGTTACCTGCTTAATTTTATAGGAGCATGCAGAATTCCACAGGATTTTCTGCTAATCAAAGGGGTAAGTAACTGAATCATTTGCATGGGGTCCATAGGTTTTATGTTCGAATAGTCTGTTGTGGGAACTATGTAGGAATCATTCAGCAATCAATTATTGTCTTTTAAGAGCTCTTAAGAGGGACCTGTAACATTGTTGGATCTCTACTGCATGACTTCAGTATATGTCTGTTGTACTCAGGGCAGTCTGTGGATTGCTATGGTGATTAAGAAAGGAAAATAAAAAACCTTGCCTTTTGCTAGGTAGCAAAAGTGAAAATTTTCACTCTTCTAATGAAAAAATTTTTTAGAAGTTTACATAGTTAAAAAGGTTTTAAAACTGCTGTTTCACTACTGAAGTTGTTGACTTAATTTGTGGTTCATAGAGGAAGTGAAGATATAATTAGTCTAAATATCACAAAGGTTCAATTCTGTAGAAGAGAAATTTAAAATCGTAATTGCAAAGTAAATATTTTATACGGACATACAGTTGAAATATGGAAAGATAAATTGTTTTATGTGGAATTGTTTCCTTCATTGCAAAATCTGATAATTGAACTCCCAAAGAGGAAAAGTTACTTTATTTGCAGAGAAATATTTCTCTTTATAGTACTTGATATGTGTGTCTATTTATGCATATATAGAGAGAGTTCTTGTGGAACCTGTGTGAGAAAAGAGAATGTGCAATGTAAGGATTGAGCGTTCTTTGGCCTGAGACTCAGTGGATCAGGTGGCATGGGGGTGGTTCCACTTAGCAGAAGTGAGAGTTAATGGCTCGTTGAGTTTTCATAAATTAAATGTTAAAGCACA
The DNA here is from genome assembly GCF_000705375.1 of Tinamus guttatus. The sequence goes on from NW_010580052.1 coordinate 9,564, forward strand.
AACAAGTTTTAATGGAGCATCCTTAATGAGGTCTAATATTATGACACCTGAGAACTACAGCTTGGAAAACAGGCAACCTTTTTAAAATCCTGTGTTATGTATTCTTAATGTGTCTTTATTATCTCCAGCACGTACAAGAAGTGGAATTGTTGAAATGAAGAGGCAGAGAATGCTCCAGCAGTCAGCTCCTCCAAGCTCAGGATTGTTGTCTGTAGCCCAACAGTCAGGACAACAGAGCTCCTCTTCTATTGTATCTGCTCAAGTTTTGCATAGACCAGCAATCAGTCAAAGCATTTCACAGGCAAGACTGAATACCTTGTTTGTGCACCCATCACAAACACAGGAGAATAAGATCAACAGTAAGTTGCACTCTTTTTTTTTTTTTTTTTTTCTCCTTTAACTTTCTTATTTCTGTGAAGAATTTATGTATGTAGTTTTCAGTTTTCTAAAATTGGGACTGTGATCTTTCAAAGTTTCAAAGAAATCCCTGTTTTTTCTCCAGTTATTTGGACTGTCTGATTCTTTTGTCACTTTTATTTTTTTTTTAATAAAGCAGGAGATTTCATACACATCCAAGTTCCAGGATCACAAGAACGAAAGCTTCATTCAAACTTGCTGTCTCCAGGAAGGCGAAAAAGGTGAACAATTCTTTCACGTGTTTCAGAGGCCCTGCAGTGTTTTAGGCTCTAGTGTAAATTTTCTCAACTGATAGACTGAGATCTGAGGTCCACTGACATTGGCCAGTGTGTGGTAATTCATGCTGAAAAATCTAAGACCTTATGATTAGATTGATAGGAGGCTATTTATGTTTCTTATTGCATACAGTAGGCTTCAGCATTATCAACATTACTTCTTCTAGTTTTAGAAAGAAGCAGCAAGCTATGAAGCCTGGGTTTTAATAGTCATTCCAAAATCAATTATGAAAACTGTCAGTATAAATGTAAATGTACCTTCTGTTTTTTAACCTAAAGAATCTGTTGGCTTTGGCAGATTCTGGCAGCAGAAAACTTGAATTCTTTTTTTTTCTTATACTAGTAGACTTTGCATTTTTTCCTGTGTCCCTTGTTTTTAATGAGAGGAGAACCGTGTTGTCTAATCTTTGTGGGTTTTTTTGTTGTTGCACTTGTCCCTGAATAAATCCCAGTCTTATCAGTGTTTTTGCTTATAGGTTTTCCAGGTTTTTACTCACTTTTACCATTTCCAAATTCCCTCTATTCCTGCACGATTTCGTTGCATGTAAGTGATTCGGTGCCACTGCTGATTGTCATGGTGCTTTCAGAAAGGGTCACACCCGTCATCTAATTTTGAAAATAGATAAATTTCCTATTCACCATCTAAGTTCTTATGCAGGCTGACATTTGTTTGCCTTTTTTGACAACAGTTGTACCTTCAGAGATTTTTGTTTCCAATGACAATGCCAGATTTCCTTTCCTGAGAAAGTCAATTAGAATGTGTACGAACAGTTAATATTTTTCTTTTCAAAATGCATTGCTTTGAATTGTGGGCATGAAATTCAGTTTGCCATTGTGTTTTTTTATCTAGTATCTCAGTATATTTAATTTTACCTTATATGTAGCACATGCGTGCAAGATAATTAAATGAATGTTAGATTTTATTGTTTTTTCCAATATGTAGTTTGTTTTCTGTTTTTTTTTGTTTCACTTGCTGAGGAGGGGGAGGAAAGATTTAATTTAGTCACCTTTGCTTCTGTTGTTTGCTATGTTCTCACAAAATATATCATAAATTTCCTGAAATGCTTTAGTGAATCGCAGAAGAGGAAGAACCCAGGAACACCTGCACCTCTTTCAACAAGCAGAAATCTTCAAGACACTGAGGAAATAATAGTAGAAAAAGAAAGTGAGCCACTCCAAGAATTCATAGATGGTAACTTCCCGGTAAGTATACACTTATGGGGGGTAGCTAGTTTTAAGGAACTAATTCAAATTAAGGAAAACTAGTTCTCTGTATTGTTCATCATAAGTATTACACAGAGTTTAAAGAGTTTAGAAAAAGTTCAGAAGCTTTTTAAATATTTAATCTGGTTCTGTGTGTCTACTCAGTTGCATAGACTTTTTTAATTTTTTTTGACTTTGTTATATCAGAACACAGTAATTTTTTTTTTTTGGATGAAGAAAAGCAGAAAATAAAGTAAGCCTTGCCATGCTTCAGAAGAGTTTTTGAGTATAGGAGTGTTTAGCACTGCTTTTCACAGAGATATCCTGCAGTCACAAATTGGGTGTTTCAGGGGACAGTAAGGATGCTAGACAGGTGAAGAGGTAGCAGGTTTTTTTTTTTTTTTTTTTTTTTTTCCAGAAGGGGAATAAGTTTGCACTAGCATCACATTAAATAGTTAAAATATTTGCTGTTACTGCAAAGTGTTGTCTATGATTAAATGATTTTTACTAGTAAGTTGAAAATTTTTGTTCCTTTTGTAGTGATGATAAAAGTAGATACATAACCATGACCACTCTTAAACTTTGCATTCCAGCAACTGGTTATTGAAAATGCCAGAGAAAAAATCCTGAGCAACAAATCTCTTCAGGAGAAGCTTGCTGAGAACATTAACAAAATCTTGAGCAGGTAATAAGCATACTTATGGAATTGACAGGTATTTTTGTTATTTTTTTACTGGATTTATTTCTGAATTCTGAACTAACAACTGTGTTCTAGTGATGGCAATGTCACGCAGGCCCCGAAGCAGACGGACAGTGGCCCCACAGAACAGGAGACTTCGATTGATGAAATCCTTGGGCTGCAGGTAGGTGTGCATTGCCCTGTTTACACATTTGGTAGCCAGCCATGTGTACATGATCATTTATGGGGACTGTGCTGACCATCTGTTGCCTGATACCTGCATTGCACTATTTCTCCCAGCCTCTTTTTTGATGTGAGGTCTATTCTTTGCTGGTTTCTGCCCAAGGGGCCGTCCTCCACTTCCCTTCCGTAAGTGCTAACTCTTACATAGCCGTGTGGTGGTGGACTGGCTCAAGCCACTGAGCTGCCAGGAAGCTTGTGTTTTGTTGGAGACAGTTTGAGTCACTTGAGCACTGTGAATTTCTTACCAGTGCCTGAACAGGGCACCAGCAAGGTCCAAAGGCAGGGGAGCAGGACCACATCTGGCAGCAATGGTTAGCAGGGAGGTTGCCCCCAGACCCACCTCCATCACCTGCCTCCATCACCTCACTGCACCTCACTGCAAGTGCCTCACTTTGGCACTTTTGGTAATTTCAGAAGCTTCTGACTTGAGATCCTGATCAATAGACTCATAGTGAGGAAGTTTTCTAGATAAAAGAAGGAGGGATTTAAAATATCTTGCAATCTTGTAGCCTCCTTGTATATTGCAGCCTCCTTATGTGTTTAGCTGGGTCTGATTTTTCAGATTTGCTGGAAGTTCCACTGTGGGCATCCAAAGCAGCAAGACATACTACCTTTGAAACCTAAATAAAACTCAATAATTTCTTTTCTTTTTTTTTTTTTTTTTTTTTTTTTTTGGAGATGAAGGATAAATATGTTCTGCTTCCACAAACTTGTGCTTTAATGTTTTCCCTCGAGCTGACAATTAGAGAGGCACTTAATGAGGGAAGCTATTATCTTCTTAATCCTCATGAAAAGAAAAGGAGACTTCAGACAGTTCCTCATCCTCAGCGAGTAGAGGTGTTTAGTTTTTAAAGGCTATCATTCCGTTGTTTGGTGATTTCCATTCAGTAGCTGTTTGTTGAAATCCACGGTTGAAAAGTTGTGTGCCTTCCCCCCCTCCCCCCACCAAGTAAAACAAATTCAAAACAGCTTCTTAATTTAGTTGCTCAGATAAAATAATCCAAAAGCAAACCACGGGGACTGTATGGATTTTAATAATCATTAACCCAAGTAATTGGTAATTGTCATGACAAGTGAAAAATCTTGTGAATGTTAATTTATAAAACATCCTAGACCTAGTTGTGGTAATGTAACCCCAAGCTGCAAGTGAATAATTCTTTAAGGAGCTAATAATTACGTATGGCTTAGAATAGCTTTAGGTTGCTATCTTGGCGCATGTAGTTTTCACATCAAAAATGTATTGTCAATCTATCGGTCTCCCTACCTCCTTATGATCTTGGATTTTTTGTGGATAACATGTTCCAGGAGAGCAACCTCAGGTCACCTTCCCACCAGTCAGGTGCAGAAGTGTACCCAGATGCCCCAAGAAGAAAAGCACATAGTAGTTTCTGAAACTTTTTTGTTCGCACTTGAAACAATAATATGGGGGAGTGCTGAGAAGGTCCCTGTAGGCTGGGGGAGACTTTGTGCCTGAATCCTTCAGTTTGTACTGACTGCTCTGCTCCATTTGCCCCGGCCACTGCGAGGCCACTGCCAAGCAAGCGAGCTGGGATCAGGGGCCCAAAGAGCAGAAGCCTCTGTAGCCCCATCTCATCCCTGCCGTCACAGAAAATGAGCTGGAGGTTAGATTATAGAATGTTGAATGGGTAAAGGAAATAACAAAACTTCCTTTTGTTTAACATTGTCTTCCAGAAGCTTATTTAGTCAATTATCATTAATGATTTATATGCAAAAAACAAGAAGCCTGGTTAATTTGAGTATTATTATTATTATTTTTTAATCTTACTAGTGTGGGTTCGTATTGTTCACACCATCTGTGTAAGCTTCCAGCATAGCCTGAGATTTAGTCAGTGCTATGTGGAGAATACTCTAATGAGCACTTGCAGGGCATAATGTCTGATGAGAATCATTGTTTGGGGTTGTTCTTTTTGCTTTGTTTTTTTAAGCGTTTTAATCACTAGTTTTTTTTTTTTTAAAAAGGCAATTAGCAGGAGAAATACTCCAACACTTGTCTGTGTTTGACTACTGAGCAGAAGTAATAGAACTAAAAACAAATTGAAAATAAAGGAATTCCTGTTTGGGAGTGGGCTTTTTTTCTGGTTTTGATTGAGCAAACAGTTCTGTCTGTCGTCTTTCAGGGTGAAATTCATATGTCAGAAGAGGCTATACAGGACATTTTAGAACAGACAGAATCAGATCCAGCTTTTCAGGCACTGTTTGACTTGTTTGATTATGGTAGGTATATTATTCTCAGTTGTGCCATTATGAAAAGCATCATGAATGATGAGGGATTTTTCAAATATTTCTTGAGCAAAGTAATTCAGCAGATTTCTCTTGCAGGAGAAATAGACTATATGGCATCTGTGTTCCTCAATCAGAATGAAGTACTTACATATCCTTATTTGTGGAAATGAAGCAGAGCATTTTCACATAGCTGAAATTCAGGTTTTGTGCTGGCTTACGGTGATTGTTCTATTGCTATTTTAGATTCTCCCAGCCCAAAAGATGATAGTTCCTATTTATTTGTTTATATTTGTCATTGAAAGTTTTTCTACATTAGTAATTAAGGATCTCTTCAAAAACAAGGTAAAGATGTTTCTATGCTGCTGCTGGATCTGTAATAGATCCATAATAAGTTACTGTTTGCTCAGCTTGGGATGGTATTTCTTGACTTTGAAATCCGAATGCTTCATTAAAAAATGTATTGATTACTTTTGTGTATAAAATAATATATTTAAACATTTTTGGTGCTTAATTTTGAAAATAGGAAAGAACAAGGTAAACAAGAATTTACCTGCTGGTATTTCTGGTCAGACTGCAGTAGAAAGTACAATCCTGGTGGATGAAAATAACCTGGAAACACTTGAAAGTTCTTTAGGAACAGAAGAAACTAGTAAGTGTAGCTTTTTTTTTTTTTTTTTCCCCTGAGATCTTTTGTTCCCTTAAAGTCTTCTAAAATCCCCCTTCCTCCTAAAATTTCCCCTAAAATCCAGTATGTTCATTGTTATTATGAAAATACTTCCAGACAGGTTGATTCTATGTATCAAATATTTCACAGTTTCAGATTATACGCAATCTGAAGTTTGCATTTCACTGGTGTACAGTTGCACTTGGTCTGTTAGGAAGTTTGACCATTAAACTTAAAAGAAGTCCCCATGGGTACTTCTAAGTTGTGCTTGATGGGCTCCTGAATGAAATCTGAATGTCTGCAGAGCCTTTTTACTCACTCCAAACTAATACTCTGCAATTTGCAGTGTGAAACAAGTGAAATTACTCTAAAGACTTTTCATCAAACCTCTGTAATCTCTCTGTTCTGTAACGTATTGGTTAATTAGTACACAAAGAGTCTACCTGGGTTAGACAAAATGCCTCGTCTATGTGTGTCCCGTTCTTGACAATAGCAGTAGCAGATATTTGGAGAAAGTCTGTGAAAATAGAGCAAGAGGTTTTTATCCTGAGATGGTCTTTTGAGCTTCTGGAAATCCGATTTAGTGACTTGACTCATTTACTTATCACCTATATATTTATCTATGTACAAACTCAGCTGATCTGTCTGGGCTAGCGGGATGCTTGCCACTCGGCTTGCAAATAAGGATTAGGTGAGTGGTGCTGTTCCCATTTAGGGTTGTGTGAAATGGTTTTCCATTAAGTCATTTGCAAGTGTAAAAACCCTGTGATAGAATCATCTGCTGGAATAATTATGGAAAACATTTGTCTCTATTTTACAGGTGATAATTCTAGAGAATCTCTATCCTGTAAAGATTTTCATTTAGGAGAAGCATCATGTGCCTTGAAGAATAGTATTAATGATGATATGACTAAGAAAAATACAGCCAACGAACAGTTGCATGGAAATTGCAGACCAAAAAAGCAGACTGAAATGCTTAAAGCAGTTACCAATGATCAAATTGGAGAGCTTGAAATCACTTTTGACTCTATGCCCAGTTTGACTGAGCCTAGCAAAAGACAGAGTCCTGACAGCGAATGTAGTGAACACTGTGGAGATGCTTATGATAACAAGGAGGCTGCTGCGTTAGTATCGACAAGTGAAGGAGCTGTGGAATCTGGAGGGGACTCGCTAAGTCACAGTGCTCCGAGTAGTCCTGGTTTGGAATACGTTGATTCTGGTAGTTCACAGATTTCTTTGGTTTCGTTGGCAAATGGTGCTGCAGCCACTGGGAACAGAGCCCCGTCTGGAAGCAAGTGTCACTTACTGCCAGATACATCACTGTCTGAAAAGCCACATGGGAAAAGCTCTTCTGATGGGAGCCCTGGACACAGCACAATGCTAAGAAAAAGTAATTCCTCTGTTCCTAGGCAGCCAGCAGAACTGGGAAAAGAGCAGGCTGCCGCGAGTGGAGCAGCGACGCTGCCTGGGGTTTTACAGCAGAGTTGTAGTTGCCTCCCCAGCTGTGAGGACCAGGGCCAGCAGTCAGACTGTGCTGTTAGATCTGCTGTGAAAATTCCTGAGCTTGACAAAGCAGAATTGCAGCTTGAAGTGACGGAAGCTTCTAACAAACCTTATTCAAATGATCAGCATACACTCAATAAGCCTTGTAGAAAGGACTTTAACCTCCCTGCAGGGCTATCAAATTCAGAGGGAGCTCAAATGGAAATGCAGGAACCATCATCTTCTGCAAAAGTAGATGCTGATGATATGTTTTTCCCTTCTGGTGGTGCATGCACAGAAATTTCTGTGGTACCTGCTGAAAATAGTCTCACTACACATGAAATGTGCCATTCACCTCTGCCAGAAACCACATCCTCAGCAGACGAGGCTGCCACCGAGGCCAAAAGCCTCCGTGGTGTGTCTGCTGGTAGTCAGCCAATGGATGTTGATTCTTCAAATATCATGTCCCTCAAAATCATCATCAGCGATGATCCATTTATTTCATCAGATACCGAGTTAAATAATGCTGTTTCCAGCATCACGGGAGAAAATTTGCCAACTATCATACTGTCTTCTCCAGCCAAATCCCCCACCAAAACTCCAGGCCTGCCCAAATGCCCAGCTTCAGAAGAAACTGAAAAAAACACGGATTCAGCGTTGGCAGAGCAGAATCTCCTCGTCCTCAGACCAAAGGAGCCCGTTGTCAGCTCCGTTAACACTCACAGCGAAGACTGCACTGCTCTTTCAGTTGCTGGAGCAACTAACCTTTCCAAGGAAGGGGGATTTATACAGCTCATGCCAGCAACAAGCACAGCCTTCGGCAGCTCCAACAACCTCTACATCGCCACGTGCGTGGGCGACCCAGCCGCCCTGGGCTCCGCAGGGGCCCCCTCGAACGTGGTGGTGCTGCCCAGCAGCTCCCTGCCCCTGGCTGCCCAGGCCCCGGCCGTGCAGCCCCTGCGGACTCCTCCCAGGCCCAGCAACACCTTTGCAGCGAGCCAGGCCGTCTCCCCGAACTTCCCACAAGGTAATGCAGCTTGGGAAAGGCAAGGAAGGCTTGTTGCATGCGTATGTACCTATATATGCACATATATATCTATACACCCACACACAGAGCTCTTTTCACTCATTTTGTAAGTGCACTAAAAGGAAATCTTTCTTGTTTTTGGTTGGTGCTCTACCTGCCCACTTGACTAGTCAGGAATTGTATGTTTAGTAAATATATTATTTCTTACTAAGAACCAAATAAAAGTTACACGAGCCCTGGATTATGTTGCTTTGAGGAAAGTAGCTTCATAGTTTAGAAGCTCACATTGCATTTTAGCAGTGGTAAATTAAAGGATGTCCTGACTTGCACTGCACGAGATGACAGTATTTCAGGTAACTTTTGCCTTAAATAGTGAAGTGAAGCAGCAGGATGTTGGGCACTACTGTGTACATCTTTCTTTATCTGGCAATATGCATTTTAGGAATGCTGATTTTAATGACCAATACATGACCAAATCTGATCCCACTTTAATGGAAAAAGAGAGATTTTTTTTTATAATTAATGTAACTGAAATAGTCAGATTTTTATTGCTAAGAGAAAAAGCAGAATAGGCAGAATGACATATACAAATGTTTTATTTATGATATTTTATTTTTTTTTTTATTTTTCTCAGCTGATCTCAAGCTCATTGATTCACTACAGTCTGACTAATTAGATAGAGTCTAATATTTGACACCTTTTACCAACTAGGAGTATACATTAGATACCTACACTGGGACAAAACTCGCCTTTTTCAACTTGTTTTTTCCTCATCTGAGGAAGGTGGTGCAGATGCACCAGGAGATTGGACAAACCTTTTTTTGAGGGGAGGGCAGGCAATTGTAGCGAGTAAAATGCAAATAATAGTTTGTTTGCTAAGCCCCAAGACAAGCTATTTAATTTTACTCTTTTCTTAATACTTTAATTCTAACTAATTCTAATTCTTTAATATCTAACTTCAAGCCCTAACATATGTACATTATGCCCCGTTTTTAGGGAGGAAAACAAAGTCTAAGAATCCATTTAAAACTAGACAGAACACTTGTATTTGCCTTGTTCGGTGATAATAATGGGTGGTGAGGACCCACTTTTCTTTAAAAGCCAGGCCTTTTCCTGCCACGGGTTTTGACCAGGTGTACTTTTAAGGCATCCTGTCTTCAAGCTTTTCTGCTCAATGAGGTTTTTTTTCTGTATAGTTTTAATCCTTGATGTTTTTTAGGTTCTGCGATTATTATCACGTCCCCGGTGCAGCCGGTCTTGCAAGGAATGGTGGGAATGATCCCCCTCTCCGTGGTGGGACAAAACGGAAACACCTTCTCAGCGCCTGCTCGCCAGGTACCATGTTACAAACAGACCTCTGCCTTTTCGGAATTAAAGCTCAAGTTTTCCCTAGTCTTTTGGTAAATCGTAATGGGCTATTTTATTT
>NW_010580054.1:0-26148 GCF_000705375.1 Tinamus guttatus
TAAAGTTCTTCTGCCTAGGTTGGGAAACCAGTTGGAAATGATGCTTTGCACCCTTGATTATGTGGATCTAGTTTCTAGCTGTGCTTGATCCTCAAAGAGGGTGTCAGCTCATAAAAGCATTGATTCCTGTTGTCAGTGCCAGCTGTGCAATGAGCTGCTGACCTCTGGATGAGTAACTGCAACGAGCTGCTGACCTCTGGATGAGTAACTGCACTTGCAGTGTGCAGGTGAAGCATAGGGTATAGCTACCTGTATTTGCCAGGAATGAGTTCTCAAAAAAGGTTTCTGTGATGTCAGTATAACCTTCACAGTCTTTTGATTCCCTGATGATGAGCTTGTTGCGAAGAGCACTTCAGATTGTGAGCCGAGTCTTACTTTTTGTATAAAGTCTTGAGGTTTGTTTCATAAAGTCATTAGTTTTTTTTCCCCCTACTGTAGTGAATTCTTTGCAGATAATTTTAATTGGATGTTTAATTGAATTCAGAAACCATAATAAGCACACATTTTTTTTTTAATGATGAATGTGGAAGTATTGATTTCTAGTTTCTTATGGATTTATCTTATATAGGATAACTCTAATGCTTCCCCATCTTTCAACTATTGCTCCATTGCAATTCTTTTTTATGTTCCTTTGAACCTCACTCTCCACACTGCAAATCAGATGAGCTATTATGTGACTTTGCTAAAATGTAGTTATGCATAAGCTGATCAGCTGATTGCAAAAACATACAAAATAGCTTAATATCGTTGGCCTTTACTTTCTAGATGGCTGTTAATTTAGGTTTTTCTCCCTCTACTCAAATACAAGTTTCCACAATGCTTGTAGGAATTAAAATGTCTTCTTTCTAGTTCGATTTATAGAGGTGATTTGGGTCCAAAAAGATAGTGAAGAAAGGCTCCCAGACCTATAGACACATAGCATGATTGGATAAACCTCATTTCATTAGCAAACTGTTTGTAATAAGATGGTGGTGTGTGAAGGGAGAGACAAATTACTCTAAGTAGTTAGTAGCCTAGGAAGGCATCAAAGTAATGCAAGTTCCAGCTCCCTCTGTTGTAGGTTTGTATGAATATCTAATATATTTGCTGTTGAATGTCTAACAGGAAGATAATTTGTTCATATAATATTTGTAAAGTGCCATATGAGGTCAAGCCTCATATATAGCAAATATATATATATATGCCTCACCTCCGTGTGCCCCCTCTCTTCTTCCCTGCACCCCCCCCCCCCCAAAAAAAAAGGCCATTAGTTTCTGGAGCATCCAGATACTCACAGGAGTCAGTGCTCTGCGTTTGCAAGACTAACTGGTGTGCTCAACTGTCACAACTGCTCTAATGTAGCGATTACTTTTCTACAGGGGGGCACAAGGTAAAACCAGCATTTTCAAAAATTAGTGGACCTGCCTAATATAATATTTCAGTTTAAATATCAAAATAACATTCAGAATTCTTACAGTATATGTAGATAACATGATATAATAAAATCAGCTGATAAAAAAAACAGCCAATAAAATTGTGGAGTTGGCTGATATATGTATATACAGCCCCAGTGGACTGAAAATGATGGTGCCAGGAAATAAAAAAGTAGCACCTTGTTTTCACTAATACTAGTTCTGTCTACTGATCTGCACTTATATTTAGAAACATTACTGTCAAAGAGGGTGAGCATAACATATGCTAATAATTGTCTCCAGTTCTGCAGTGATTTTTAAGTAGATTAATATCTGTTAAGAAATTATGCACATAGATCCAATTTGTAATCCCTGACAAATCTCTGCTTGGTTTGCTAGTGTTCAAAGACACTGCTGACTTGATCCTGAATATTTTAATGCTAGAGTTGTCTGTCTTGAATGTGCACATAACACTGTATTAACATCAAGGCTTTAACTCTAGGTGGCAGTTTATTCCATCTATTTTTTCTTAAGCATAGGCTTCAGCAGCAGCATCTTGATTAGTATGACATTATAAACGCTAGAGAAAAAAAAGTAAATCAAGCTGTTATAATAGCTATTCTGATTTTATATATCCTTTTGTAGAGTCAAGTCACTGGGCTAAATGTGTTTCAGAGGGAATGACTCGGATATTTTACTTTCCTGACAGTTACTCCTTTCTATGAACGTGAGGTGTCCAGGAAAGGCCCAATTCTGATCCCTCAAATCCCCTCTGCCAATTCTCATTTCACCAGATGGAGTCAAACTGAATAGTTATTCAGTAACTACTGAATAACTTGTCTCTAGTATTTTTGCTCTTGTTATGTTAAGTGGTTGATTCTGGCTAATGCTCTTGAGCGGCTTCCACCCATTTTTAAGCCCTCTGTTGGTATATTTACTGTTGCAATGAAGCTGTTTCTTTCTTCCTACAGTCTGTCTGTGTTCACAGCAAATTGTTCTGGTTACCTGTACTTGCTGAGCTCTGTAGCATGTGAGCACTTTGAAAAGTTACTGGCAAATTCTTGTCACTAGAAGTGCAAAAGATAATGAGCTTTTAGCTCCATTTTGGCCCTTTCAGTTTTGCACTGTGCCCTTTGATTGTGCAGGGCAGGCAGCGAGTGCTTGGCATTTTAGAGAAGAGTCTTCACAGCCTGTGTGCAACCACCCAGAGGATTTTGCTGCTAGATAAGTAATACTAGTACATTGACATGGTAGATGAAAGCTTTAGTCTTTTTTTTTTTTTTTCTTCATTGGGGTCGAGTTCACTGAAGATATCACTAAATGCAGATAATGCTTAAAGACAACCTGTATGAGCTACACAATTGAAACAAGTCAGCGAAGGCCTGTACTAAGCAAGTATATCCCCTGCTGACCTCCACACCCCTTCACAAAAATTGCAATGAGTTTTCATAGCAGTGTGGTTTCATAGATAGACCCAATAAGACAAAAACAAACGTAAGACTGACTGAAGAAAGGACGCTTTCCTGTACAGAAGAAAATCACTGGGCCATAGAAAATCTCAGGTTTGAAGGGGACCCAAGAGAGTTCTAGTCCAACCTCCTGCTCAAAGCAAGGTCAGCAAAGATATCAGACCAGGTTACTTGGAGCTCTCCAAAGATTAATTTTGAAGACTGATGTTGGAGTGCATATGCAAAGAAAGGTCAGGGAAAGGAAGACATATCCTCCACATTAATAGCAAATCATTTATGCAACTCAGGGTATACCTCACAACTGAGAGTGTCAATGGACACTGTCCGTGTCCATATGACTTTCCTTGCAAGGAAATTCTTTCCCTCTTTGTAAAAGATTTTCCCTTTCCTCCTACATATATTTGAACTGTATGAAGAACTTCAATAATAGTCTCAAATGATGTGCTATGATGCTTCAGGCAGACACATTTGAAATGCAGCACTGGTGAAGAACTGTGGTTTTTCAAATGGAAAATCTAAAATTAAAAAACAAATAAGATGGAAAGTTTGCTACACAATATTCTTCGTAAAAACTATATAATTTGTGAAATATTACGAGAAGGCATGAACTGCCAGGCATGTACATATGAAGGGCATAACCTGTTATATTGAAAACACCAGCAGTTTTTGCTGATGGACCAAATGCTGGTCTATCTAAGCTAGATATTTAATCCTTGAATCAAATTTAGGCCAAGAGATTACTCTGTCATAGAAAGTGTTTTGTGACACACAGAAAAGATCAGACTGGATGATATAATACTCCCTTCTGGACAGCAAAAAAAAATCACTGAATGCTTCAGCTTTTGTTTACTCACTGTGGGAGGGAAGTGAACACACAGTATGACGTATTTTCAAGCACAGAGCATATGGTAGCTGGAAAAGGTATAGATCAGCTTGGTCAGTTCTTTTTTATGTGTTAAGCTGTAGATGATTAAACACTACTTTACAGAAATTGCTGTATAAATAATCAAAATGTTGCTGTGGTATGGTTCACCACAGGAAATAATCTAAATAGATGAAAACTGAGAAAAATAAGTCATTCATAGTATGGAGCTTATAAAGAAGAATGAACAGGAAGCAGGAGGTAGGATTAAATGAAAGCATTCAAAGTTGGCTTGACAAATTTGAGTTGGTATACTTTGAAAGTAAATGGCAGAGAAGGATTTAAAAATATTGAAAGGAAATAGTGTGTAAACTTTTTTTATTTTGCTTTTAAACGTTTTGATGGCAACAATCCCATCCTGCAGTAACTGACGCCAGTGACAAAACACTGAGTGACTGCAGGCCAAATGAGGCTCACTAACTTCAGCACCTGGAAGTGAGTTGGGAACAGATGTGTGTATCCTCTGTCTAATCCATATGCACAGTGCACCATATGCTGGCTGTTTGTTTGGTTTAGAGTTGATTGGGAAGAGTCCCCAGCTCAGACTTAAATGTTTTTTCTTGCTTACTACTCTCTGTATGCAGTGTTTTTTATCTGCCTGTGTGCTTTTAACTTTGATGCTGAAGTTGATACCTCCTGTGGTCCTAGATGATGGTGAGAATAATTTTGGACCCTTCTATTTTGCTTTTGGTTGTATCTGAGTACTCAGACAGTTATATTGCAAATTGGCAGAGCTCTTTTCAGTAACTAACCACTGTTTTACTGGCAGGCTGGTTAATAAATAGGGTTTTTTTTTTCCTCTTTCACGGCAGAGAAATACCAACATAAAAGTTAGGCCTAGTATCTATCTATCTAAAATAGTCACAAAGTTGGAAATATTTGTTGTATTCTGTTTTTATAGAGATAAGCATACTGCTACAAAAATTTGAGGAGACATTTGTCTCATTACTTTTAAAAAGACTTTAAAACTCCTTGTGGCACAATAATTCAGATCTAATGTGCTCTAAATGTTGTTCCCCATTGTTCAAATTTTAGTTTTGAAAGCAACTAGACATTTGAGAATATTTTAGAAAATCTAAAGAACTCTTTACTGTTCACACTGCAGCTGTACCAAATCCTGCTGCATAATACACATTCAGACTTGCCACAGATTGAGTGTCTGATGTTTAAGTTGAATACTTCACACTGCAGCTGTACCCAATCCTGCTGCATAATACACATTCATTGAGTGTCTGATGTTTAAGTTGAATAGTCTTATGAAGACCAAGAGAATACAAGAACAAGTTCAAGCTATTTGCAGATCTATTTTTCATTTTATGAGATAGAAACTCTCTGTGGATGACTAAGAACATATTCATATGTCATATATAATTTAAATGCTTTAGATAAAGTAAGGGAATTCTCAGTTAAATGCATTTGTACAGTAAGAGGTGTTTTCATTTTTAAACATTTTTCATTCTATTTGAAAAAGGCATATGAGATTGTATGTAATCTAGATGGACTAGAGAGACGAGAGGCTTTAGGAACCTGTAACCTAACCGTGGTAGTGTCTCAATTTCCTGTGTTTCTGTAACTCCTGGTTAGATGTCTGCACTCGCCAAAGATCAGACGCTGGGTACTTGATGCCTAAAATCTGATTACTCTGTAGAACGTGCTATATTCTTTCAAACACACGGTTAGAGGTTTACAGATATTCGTATTTGTTAGCATCTTTCTCTGAAGGTTCCCACACCTCAGCAGAGCCAGCCAGGCTGGTGCATGCTTGGCCACCTTTGCTTCAACTGCGGACCACGGCGGGGTGTGGTGGTAGGGCATGAGGGTTACAAGGGACACCCAAGGAAGCTCTTTTCACAGGTATTTACTATGCAAAAATCTGTCATTTTAAAAATTATATATATATATATATCTCCTTATTCTTTATAAATACCTATCAGTTCTTAAAGCAGGTAAATGTTCTTTGCTTCAGACAAAGTAGTTGAGGAAAAAGACATCCAAGAAAAAAAGGAGTAGTCTTTCCTATTTTTTCTTTTTTAAAAACATTGCAAAACAAGGCAGGATATACAATCTATTTCAGTCATTATGTGAGATCATTGATTAGCTCTTTTTCTTTCCAAAATTTCCATCGTTTTTCATTACAGTGGAATGAATATCAGGAATATCAGGTATGGAGAGGTACAAGTTTGATCCTGAGGCGTATGCTGCTTTTCTTACTGAACATGGAGAGCTACACACATCTGATATTGGTGTTGTTACAGAACAGGTGAAATCTGAAGGTTCAGATGTTTGGTTCTAATGCCTTTAAAAAGTTTCCGTCTAGTAAAATGCTCTCCTGAGGTTTGGTGATTGCTCCTCTTCTGTTCTGATACTTTCTTTTTTTTTTTTTTTTTTTAAGTGAATCAACGTTCTAAATATCAGGCTCAAAAATGCCTCATAATCAGGGTTTCTTCCATCTCTTCCTGGCTCAGAAATTCAGCCTAATTCCCTTACATAAATGCTGTCTTTCACGGAGATATATATGTATATTTATACCTTCTTCTCCCCCCCTCTTCCCCCCAGAAAATCATGTAAAACTGTGGGGTGCTTTAGTTGGTTGAGTGCAAACTCAGGGTGTTTCTTTCTCAAATTTGGCAGGTGTCTACACTGGAAGGTTCAGGAAACTTCATCCTCGTAGCAGAAATCATGACTTTAAAGTGAATTACCATGTGCTTTCTCTAATATTATGTTCGTAGAGAAGTTAAGGGGCCCAGAGCTGTTCCAGTTAAACACACTCTCACTGTAAAAGTTACAGGTGATAACTTCTCTATGTATTAATATTCCTTGAAGTTTTTCTTGATTTCGTACTGCTAGGACTCATCAGAACAAGGTCAAACTACTTGTTCAATGGCTGGACTTGCAGTTTTTTCATAATGCATGAAGAGCAGTGTGATTTTTCTCTTTTTTTTCCCCTTTTTTATAAAGGTTCACTAGGAACAGCACAAATCTTCATGGAAAAAATAATTTTTAGAAGTAACTACCAAGTGAGTTATAATAGTCTCCTGTGGTTTTATGTCCTGCTTTTTTTTCCCCCCCTACATTTCATCTCCTGTTAATATGGTTACCTATGATTTAATCCTCCTATAGGAACACCCATTGGGAATTTGTTGTAGTCAAAAATGAAAATTCAGCTCAAATCAAAAAAACCTTTTCCCTCTTTCCCCCCCTGTACTTCACATATTTACTACACCTACCACCTTACCTTTCCCCATGCTGCAGAGTCCCTCCAGAGGTACACATCTTCAAACACATTTCCAAATGCTGAAATAAAAAGCCTCATTCTGCGAGCAGATTCACTTTCCATAGTTTGGAATGAAATCAACAAAACCAACAAAACTCCTGTATTCTAGAGGAACTGCTCAAGCCTGTATAACCTGAGACGGCTTTCTCTTTTCTTACTTAAACTTCAGTGTAGAAACACTATACTATGTAGCAGGTATCTTCTGTCCAGATCACTACACTGCTCTCAGCGACGATCCCTTACATGTAATCTTGCATTCACTGTTATAAAAATAAGGAGTTTGAATAGACCTAATCTGCCTATTAGATTCTACATGAAAGAATTCTACATCAAAATAGAACTTACTGTAGTTTTGTAGGTTCATTCCCAAGCTTTTTGCCTACTGTTTCTAACTTCATTTAATATAAGTACTGAATACCTCTTATGGAAGATGTTATTTTTCTTTATAAGCCTAAACTCTTACTGGTGTCAGGGGTATTTAAAAGGTGTGAAAGTTTTGATAAATAACATTTTGAAGAGCTTTAAAAAAATTATTCAGTAATATTTTAAATAAACAAAATGTGAGCAGGGCATCAGCCATTTTAATCAAGGTAGACTTAGTCATTTCCAAACTCACGTTACAAGCACAGAAGACCAAAGGAAGGAAATGCCTCTCTAAGAGAGCGGGAGTTATCAGGAAAAGACGGTCTTTAAGCAATTAAAAATTTTGACTAGTTATTGTTATCCTTACACAATAGCAAAAATATGCTTCTAAAAAAGGAATTTAGGGGTTATATCCAGAATGCATGTGTGTGTGTATATATATATATACATATATATATATATACAATCTACACTGTGTCATAAATCACAAGTGATTGATGCATAGTTGAAGGCAAAAAGTGACTTAATTAGTCAAAGTAAAACCTCAAGTAGTGATTACATATTCAAGTGACTACTTAATTGCTCTAAATATTTAATATTTCCAATCTCTGCTATTGCCAAAAAAGTGAACTGAAATAAATATGGGTGAATGTCCTAATGGCTGTACAGAGTAAAATGGGTATTCACTGATACCTTTTACAGATTACCAAATCACACCACAGAAAAAAATGGTGAGTCTGTTAAGTATGTATCTATCCCAGTAGGAGGATAAACAAATTTTAAAGTGGTGTATTCCAGAAGTCTCAAACTGTCAGTGCTACAATACATGCTGAATTTCCAAGTATTATTTACAGCTTAAAGGATCTTGCATAAAAGCCTACGGAGAGAGCTACACTAGATTTTACTTTGACAGTGATGTTATTAACAATGACCTATTTAATAATTCCAATAATGTAAATAGCCTATAGCTAGATAGAAATGGTAGATTGTTAATAATAAAGCAAATGCAAATGATATATTTGGTCTGGGAAAAAAAAATCACACATAGGAGTTCTCCTAGACTCTTAATCTCTGAAAGTTTCCTTTCAACTTTTTTATTTCAAAGGACAGATTCTTCAAAGTGGAAGGAAAAGTGACTGGAACTGAGGGAGCTGTAATGGAAGGAAATGACCTTTTTCTGGCATAAAGTGACTGATCAACAATACAGAAGCACACATGGCTGATCGTTTCAGGTTTGAATTGGGCTTAAGGAATAGAGGTAATTACAAATAGAGGCAATTAAGAAAAATATCTGAGCTAATTCAAGTATTAGTTTTATTTATTTTTTTAACTCAGTTTTAAATGTAGCTCTTTTTTCTGCAATTATGACAATATAGATTCTCAATATACAAAATAGTAACAGGATTCTGGCCCCGCAACTTCTCAGTAATCATGGGCATTCAAACCTTTTTGAGCTCTGTAGGTATTAGATACTTAGGTCTTTCTGAAAATTTCAGGCGCGGATCAATGTCTCAAAGACTTAAAGGGAAGTTGTTTTGCTGATACCAAGCAAATACTATCACAGTTCACCTGGTAGAGTCATAAAGTAGATGTGGTAAGTAATTTAATCAGTATACCTGTGCAGAACAAGAATATTATATATCTATATCACTTTATTTTTATTAATTGACTGCAAGATGATATTTGATGTTTTATAACAGCATGGAATTGCTAACTCATGCTCTGTTATCTCTCTTTGATCTCTCCTAGCACTTTTTTAAAAGTATCTGTACTGAAACATCTTTTTTTTCTCTCATTCTTCTACCCAAGCACAGTGCATCCAACTTGGCTTCAGATTAGTTTTTAATTTAATAAGGTTCCTTTTAGGTCTATATTTTCCCCAGGTGTCATCATTACTTATGTTGGGGAAAACATTGAATAGAACATGAGATGATAGGCCATCCTTATGGCTGTTGTATCTGTTAAGCGCTTCTGTTTAGTGGCTTCCAGTGAAGCACTGACAAACATCCTTTTAGATATGGTACCCAACCTGTTTGCACCAGGCCTTGGCAGCTTCAGTTGGGCCATGTTTTCCTAATGTCATGTTAGACTGTGTGATTACCTTTGTACACCAACACTTAGGAAAGCAGGTGCTTTCCCCACAACGAGGGCTGTTGGAAAGGAGATCCGATTGGTTTGGCACAATTTGTAAAGATTTCAGTTGTCTGCTACTCTTTCTTTATTTTTTCTCCTCCGACAGTTCTGGGTCTTACAAAATGATGCTTTGATTTTTATCATAATTGTACTGATGACAGAAGTTAAATTCATTATATAATATATATTATGCTCTATACTTGATCAAGTCTTCTAGTGTTACCTTTTAAACATAGGCATTACATGCAACTTTTTTCCAGATCCTTAGTGTATATATTCACTCTCTCAGGGATTCCTATGTAGAGTTACTAAGTTTTGCAATTCTGTTTTATTACGTGGTCATGTGTTTGATGATAATAATCAGATCAAGCTAATCTATAAAATTTAAAATTACTTAAGTAGTCTCTTAACTGTTTCCATATTCTAAAGGCAAAAACTTATTCTTCTGCTATTAGTATTAATTTTTGCTTTTTTAATAAAGATATTTAGTTATAAAACACTGAAAGCATGTTGATCTTCTGAGTGCTGTCTTTAGATAGCTTTACTTCTTTGTGTAGAAGTAGACCATTATTTTTGTTGTTATCATCAATTATTGTAAAATTA
Source organism: Tinamus guttatus (assembly GCF_000705375.1). The sequence goes on from NW_010580054.1 coordinate 10,156, forward strand.
TTTCTTGCTACCTTTTGTAGCCTTTTTTTGAATCTAATTTTGTGTTGCTGATTCGGTCTGCCTATTTGTGCTATTTATTCTCATAATTACAAATTAACTTAGTTTCCATCTTTCAGCATATATTCCCTTCTAATTTTGAAGTTCATTGTAGAAACCAAGATTGAAACTAGTCTGTCTTCTACACTCACTATGTTTTTTTCTCTGCTTTGGGATAATATCTATGTGCTTGTATTTGTATTTAGTATTTTTCTGAGCAAGCACCAAAACACCAGCTCTTGTTCTTTTTTTTTTGTAGTTAGATATTAGATTGTTTCTTCCCCTTTATACCTTTTTTTTTCCCTAAGTTTCTTAGATCGCAATGATTTCACCAACCTAATCTCTAGGTCTACTAAAGTGTCTCCTCTTTTGTGAACTCTGTAATTTCAAACTAATTTCCCCCACTTGGACAAGGAAAGAAACATTATTATTAATTAGTTACTCTTTAATTTTCTTCATTAATTTTAGAGGTCTCTTGGTTATCTTCTCCAATTTCTGTTTGTGAGTGTGTGTGTATATATAAATATATAAAGTAGATACATTCAAAGAACTTCAAAATCTGTGTTTTTTTTTGTTTTCATTTCTGTGTCATGTATAAATATGGCATTGCCTTAAAAAAACTTTTAAAATGTATGATTCTTGCACATGAAATATGAATAACAACTTACCTGTACCACAACTGTAGTTACGTTTCTGTAAAACTACAGAGCTTGCATGTTAGGTTTCTTCATGGTAAGTACTGTTATAGTACAGAAATAGGCTTGCAAAACTTTGCCATGTGATTTCAGTTGCTTCATTCCAGCATGCAATTTCTCTTACCTGTGGGCAAAAGGCTTGCAATAATATTTTTAAAAAGGCAGCATTGTACCTGTTTAGAAAAAAACATCTTTCATCCAGCTCATTTCACTTCTCATTTAAGAAGCATTAGCCACATGACCTGAAATGCTAGCTTATTTCTCACCGTGTCACTTATTCATATGTGTGAAATAGAATCTTTACACAGATCTAATGGCTTGTGGAAAATTAGCGTTGAATTACCGGGCAGCGTTACTGCATCAGTGTAGTGTTCATTTCAGAACATGTCTCACTTAGGTAGACTTGCATATCCTAGGCTATCTTGTTCATGGAGCTGAACATACACAGAACAAGTCTTATGAGAAAACAACAACAAATAGCTTCATTTAGGCAAATGGTTAATTTTATCTTTGTTTTGCCAAGTCACAATTCATTGTCCTTCTTGATGGTGCAAAACTAATTGGCTCTTATCACTGTTACATTGCCTCCAAAAGCAGATAAAATTAATGCAAAGTAAAGATCACCGTGATCAGAGGCTGTCTGATTAAATGGCTAATAGACTTGCATGAAGTTGATGCAGATACCCACAGCAGACTCTCAGAATTATAAATCAGGAAGTTTTCTGTGTTATCATTGACTGCTCTGTTTCATTATTTTGACTTCTTTGTTTTAACCTTGGGTCGCCACTAAGACATCTCCTCTGCGGTGATTAATATTACTGATGAAAATCAAACTATGGAAGAGCAATGCTGTATTGCATGACTAAATAGTCTATCAGGTTACATGTTTCCAACTTTAAAAAATGTTTCTATTCATATAAATAAACCAAAGCTTGCTAAGGTCTGTGTTGTATGTGAAACACTATCTTCTCTGACTCTGCCTTCTAAGAGAGTCCTTCATTTTCCAAAAATCAGACTTTTTTAATGGCAGAATTCCCATCCTTTAATTTTCTTCTATTCAATCGCTTTATAATTTGACACATCTGTAGGAAGCTCATGTTTGAGACCAGTAATTACCTTTATTTCCTTTCTCAGAGAGGTTGCAGTTGGACAAATTTACATCCCAAATTCCTTCTAAGGAATGTCAAATGACTTTGAAAAAGATAATCATTATTGAATCTGAATGGTTCAAGGAGTACAGGAAATTATTACTGAGGGGTCAGAGTTGTCATTTTACTATTTAATTTTAAAAATGATTATACCAGTGACTTTATTTAATCCCGGTCTTCAAAAGAGAGTACATAAAAACTCTTGGAAAAACAGAAGTTTCAAACCAAGCAGAACATATAATATTAAGTCAAAAGTTGTGATTAGCAGTTTTATTTGAAGCAAGCAGAATTCTGGACAAGAAAGAATATATATATTTGCATGGGACTTGGTAGTTGAAGAGTCAGGAATTATTCTGTTCAAGATATTTGATTTTAGACAATATAATTCTTAATTAAATAGATTGGTTCATGGTCTCTTATGTGCAAAAAAGTCTAAGAATTATTAAAATTCCCAAAGAGGTAGTAAGAGTTTAAAAACTGTGGCCTACAGGATCTACACAGGCACTCTACAATTCCCTAGGCCACAAGATCTAGCTGGGCCTGCTTTGAGCAGGATTTGGACTAGATCACGTCCAGTGTCCCACCCATCCTTATGATCCAGTCATTGTCACTTATATGATATGAGATAAATATGTAATGAAAGACCTCTTCCTTATCCTCTGGAGTGCATCTAAATAGGGCTTTAAAAATGTTGACTGTAGTGATGAAGGGGCAAAAAGCTGTGCAAGGTCAGCAGCCATACAGGCAACTATGGGCAAGAACACGGCTTTCCTGGCCCTCGGTCCACCATCAGATGTATTATCGAAATGAGAGCTTTTATTTTTCAAATTTGAACATAAGCCAAGAAAGATAGACAGCAATAGATAGATTCGCCCAATAAAGGAGCAAAGCTTCCAGTGTTCCTAGTAGGGAATTGGATCACCTCTTTAGGTTTCTTCCCACTTAACTTGGACTCTTCTCTTATTTGCTTCTTTTTAGTCCTAGTTGTCACCTGGAAATGAACTGTCTAGCCCTATGAGGCAGACATTCATTTATCTAACTTAATTCTAGATAGGTTATCATATATAATAATATTATATAGTATAATAATATTATATAGTATAATATTATTATATATGATAACCTATCGTATATGTGAAACACGTGAAATGATCCTTTGAGAGCACCCTTCAAGTAGAGTTCTACGTCTAGTTCTGGGTAATATTCTTCAAAAAGTGGTGCAAAACAGAGAATCTACAGGAGAACAAGTGGAGTTGCAGAAAACATAATTTAAAAAACAAATGATTAGATTGTTTAGGCAACACAAGGCTGTGGAGAAACATGATGAAAGTGTTCAAATGTGCTAGACTATTGCAAAGTGGAAAGAAATGAAGTATTCCTCATGTTCACTGTTACTAGTTTGGTGCATAAATTATAGCAGAGAGAGCACATACGTATGTGAATGTACCTGAAGAAGAGGGGAAAGAAGAGCTTGTCTTGAGAAATATGCTGTACAAAGACATTTTGCTTTTGTGATAACCTTCATCACGGAGGAGCAAAACAAGACATGTTTTTTCTCCAACACAGAGAATACACTGGTGATGACAGGCTTAGTTAAATTTATCTATAATTAATATTTAATCATATATTTAGTATGTGAAGAATTAAATATTTCAAAGAGTATTTTAAGAGTATGCATTAGGGCATTTAATCTGAGAGTCTGAGTTAATCCAAAGCCTTACAAAAGTGGGAATTGACTGTCTCTATTCTATATTTGAATACATGGAATGATAAAAAGGAAAGAATCTAGATGATGAAGCTATTAAATAAGGATGGCAATGAAATATGCATATCTAGCCTTCCAAATTAATATGCAATAAGGATTATAGGTGACATATACAGGAATATACACAGATGAAAAGTACAAATAGCAAGACTATTTGTTCTTAAGTTTAAGGCTAGCTATGTTTTAAGTTTTTTTTTATACACAGTTTTTCATTTTGTGACCTTAAAAGTACAATCTGGGCCTCTCAATTCCTTAAGAATTCATGTGTAGTTATTTGCACTGTCTTAGCATTGGTCTGTCGTCATAGAAAACAGTGGGCAGGCTATGCTGAAACTAGTAAGTTAGGGGGTATTCTGTCTCCACCAGGACAGAGAGTGAGCATGTAAATGGGGTGCAACCAGCCGGGTAGGAACTAGGCTGCAGAGGTGCTGCTGCATGCGCTGAGGGCGCGCGCAGCGCTCGCTGCCGGCCCCAGGAGCAAGGCGGGCAGGCCGTGTTATCACGCCGTGGCTCCGAGTTACAGCTACTCCTCTCAGGCATAGGTGTGTGCCCCCGTTGCAGTCCGCGGGAAGCCCCTGCAGAAAGGCCTAGATCTTTCTGCAAGGCATTGGAACAAGGTTTAAATTAGGTGAGGCTGCTCTAGTGGTAACCATGGAAGGTTGGGTGATCTTTGGAAGTCTCTTGAGAGCAACAGCAAAGCAAAAACTCCACAGCGGATGCAAGACCACAGGCTACATAACATCCTGAGGATTCTGAAGCTGTTTTTCCATGGTCCCTATCTTTTGCTTTCTAAAATCTAGCACTTCTAGCATTTTAAAGAAAAGAAATTGCATTATACTTAACATTGTTGACCTGTGGTGTCAAAATATTCACCTCCCAATTATTCAATTTCACTTAGAAACCCCAAAATTGGATAAATACAAGCTCTACTCTTTTGTCTGTACTCCTGAAGCTGTTTTTAAAAGAAATAGTTTCACCTTACACAGACCAGCTGCAGAGCAGAATTCAAAACAAACTAATTTTCAGTGTTTTTACATAGTCACAAGCTACCTGCTTCACTGTATTTGAGAACAAGAAGTGACTGCAGCTACATTCCCTGCAGTAAAATGGTTAAACAGAAGATGAGCCTTTTTTCAAATGGCCACTAAGTCATTCTGTAATAGAGCAATGAAGGCGGGGTAAATGTTTGAGAAACACAGACATTTCAGATAAACTCCTTTTTTCTAGTTTAAATATAATTTTGTACCAGTGTGAGTCCATTCAACCTCAGATATTTCCTCAAATCTAAAAACCTAACTCATATCCTTTCCATGTATTTCCTAGTTCTGTAGAGATTAGAGAACAGTCCTTTTCCCTCCCTTCCCATGAAGTTCAGCTTTTTATCTTGCACGGGGAAGCTTCCTCACACGGACATTTAGCTGAGGCCCCTGACAGGCAACAAAACAGACTCTCCCATAGGCTTCCTAAGAGAAAGCTAATGTCAGGCCCTCTGTGCTGCTCAGATGGCCATTAGCCTCCTGGCACCGTTGTGCTTAAAGTTAGTATCTTTGTATCATAGCAACATAAAAGAATGCTAATCACGGCAAATACAGCGGTGTTTTGGTCAAAAAAAAAGGAAGACTTCCACAACTGACTCTTATTTTTTGAGCTGTAGGTACCTCTTCAGTAAGCAGCTTTCCCAGATGTGGTATGTCAAAAACAGTGTTTTAGTATTAAGTCAGTCTCTAGATGAGCATAACAACCTCTTTCTGCTTTAAAACGATATAAACTCTCTCGCCCGCTCCTCAGTCATGCAAGGAGAAACACGTCCCACAATGTTATTGTGAGGAGGGCAGGTCAGCTGGTTATTTTTAGCTCGCGCTAGCACATTTAGCAAACTCCCACAAGAGGAAACGTTCTTTACCTGCAGCTGATTAGTATTCAGAGCTGCACAACTCCATCCATTTAAGCGTAAAAGCGGTTATTTTAGTCTGATTCTTACAACCAAATGCTTGCTGTTCAGCATTAGGAAAAGAGTGCACTCAGAAGAAATGGCATAATATGTTCCCAATCCAAAAAAGCTAATGCAAATAATGATTACTAAAGGCTTTTGTATTGGAGTAATAAGCACATAAACATTAACATTGGAACACAGTTATCTTCTATCACTGCTAAGATTAGAGCCATTAAAACTCCCAAAGAGTACAGAATGAGATTTTTCCAAGTATTCTGTAAGGCTTCTTTTAAACTTTCCATATATATTTACGATTTTAATGGAAGCTCTCAAGTTCAAAGTCCTTTATTTAGCTGCAGTTAAGATACTATTTTAGTGTAAGTGGGATTTCTATGATCCGTGTTCCTTGACCAAGCTGCATAGGTTCACACACCGGCGATGTTATCTTTCTTTCTCCCTACTCAGTTAATAAGACACATGACCCAAGGGAGGATGCCAAGCTAGCATCTAGAAAGGCTGGACGTATGATCTACAGTTCAGTATTAATTGCATGCCTTAAAAGAGTGATGAGGGGCAGCTCTCTTTAAGAGTACCTCACAAAAATTCCTTTAGCTTGCTGTCATCAGCTGGATTTATTCCCATTCTAGGATGTGATCCTATCTGAGTAAGAAGATATACAAAGGAATCATAAAAGTCAAGAGACAGAGCAAAGCAAACAATGATTTGTTTGATTCCTATACTACACACCTCTTGCAGTTAATTAGAAAGGTAGACTTAAGTCATATGTTTAAATTTTTTCATCATTTCCCAGTAAAGAACACAGCTATCCTTTCCTTCACTTGAAAAGAAATAACTTTACTTAGAATTTGTAAAATGTGACTTTTAATTTTCTTTTATCAATTTTCCTAGTAGATATTTGTTTGCAATACTTACGACCATAGAATCTGATTTTTTGGACCTTACTAACATCAGAAAGTTTCTGATTTTTACTTTGAAGTTTCTACAGGGACTTTCATTCATTGGCGGCCTCCTTGCATCTTCTCTTGAGGTCCCAGTGTATGATTTCCCATTCCTGCCCATTTAATCTCCTGTAATCTCCTGCCCCGTCCACCTTCTGTCAGGAGCATACCTTGCTTTTCTTCCCTAAAATTCAGGCTCACTATCCCTTTATTATTGTTATTATTTTCCTGTCAAAGTTTATGTATGTCTTCCAGGTTCTTTTTCCTCCACATTCCCACAGAAAGGTTCTGAATTCCCTCTTCTTGTGCTAGTGTTCATCCTTCCCAGCTTCCCTTAACCACACTTAGTTTTAGGTCATTCAGGATGCTAATGTTTAAAAACCGCATAGTCTTTATCAGCAGAGAGATGGCCAAACTCTTGTTGCTCTGGAAGGGGTTAACAGCTGGAATAACTGAGGCATCCATATGTCTTCAGTTACAAAGATTCTTGAAGTTGCTGTGTTTCTAACATTTTGTCCTCCAGTTTCCACTGAACCCAATGGCTACTTAAGCCTAGGACTCAAGGCTCTAGTTCCCACTGCGTTACCACCAGCAGAGAAACACCGTCCGCCTGGGGACCTGCTCTGCTTGGCAAGCAGCGTCACTGAAACACTGGGATGCTGGAAAGATCCTAATAAGTCTGTGCTACACAATCTGAGACAGGTACAAGAAGACACATTATTAGTTGCTCTGATTAACAGAGTCTGATTTATATGCAGAAATCAACTTCAAACAAATCTAAATGGATCACTAAGTAACTTTTTACTTCCAGATAACTAATGCAGCTCTGTCATCCATACTTATATTTTCTTGCTCTCTGAAATAAGTCTTCCATTGTGTAAGGAGTCTCCTAATAAATTATCTCATTATTAATATGTAGAAGTTAATAGATATATGAATTGATTCTATTCTTTTAAGCATATTCTTTAATAAGAAAGTATTCAATAAATCTTATTGAAAGCCATGAAATGTTCATGATGGTTGAACTGACCTTTTTTGGTAAATTTTAAGAAAATGGTTCTGATTAATGGTAATTAATAGACAATACCTTAATTGTGTAAGGTTAATACCTTACACAGGATTTTTTCTTTCTATTTTTAAACTGACTATTTGGCGACTGTCAAATTATTATTTTGAGGTTCATGACTTCCTGTCTGAACTGAAACTGAGCATTGGAGCGACCACCTAGTGTGGCCATCCTTGCAGACATCGAAGTTCATAGTGTGGAGTAAGTGTTGACATACACTTCATACAATTGTATGCATGAGAAGGAATCAATCATGATTATGGTTTCAGTGTAAGAGAGCCTTAATTGGCAGCTAAATAAAGAATACAGTGTTAGTAATTATGTAAATGTGATACTTGTGTTCATGAATATAATGCAAACTAGTGCTTTCACTTGAACAGCAAGTCTTGTCCTTCTGGTTTCCCAGTCCGTTTCACAAAAAAAATATCAACCAGGAGGAAAAGTTTAGTACATTTTCTGAACCCTCTCAACCAGCAGAGCAAGAGCTTGCCATGTACTCCCTTAAAAGCCCTGAAGTAGCACAGCACAAACACTCCATGTGGTATATATACTTCTCAGGAATCGCACACTTACAAGTAAGATAAATCTAGGCTTTGGGGACACGTGCATGTCATCCTGCTCTTCTGTCGCTGCTGTATCAATCACTGTCCACTCACACATGAAAACGTACCACTTATGGCACCAATACTTTCAAAACAACAGCTTATTGTTCACTTTTTGTGAACATTTATGTGAACAAAATTTTATTGCTGGATTGTTTTTGGTAAATAAACACAGAAGAACTATGAACACTGTCAGAGTGAATTAAAACAACACTTCTGGGGAGCATTTGCTCTGGTACTGGGGACTTTTACTGCTCACTGCTTTGCTAAGGCAATTAAAGCATAAACTCTCAGGGCCAGTAAGAGTTTGTATAGCTCTGAACCATCCGGGAAGTTAATCAGTTATGCATTAGTTGTAGTCCCACCTATATAGACTGTTAATGCCCAAGAGACAGATCACATTTCCTCCATGAAAAACCTTCTTTCTGCCCTTACACCAACAACTCCAAATCTTCATCCTTGAGCTATGTCTACATTGTGCATTAGAACAACTGTTCAGTGGAGTAAAGCTACACAGCATTTATTCGGTGTAATGAAATGGCAAATTTGGGGGCTTCTTCTTTTTCACCTTGCAGCAGAATACCCTTCAAAAATAGCTCTTTAGGGGAGAAGACATTCAAAATTCTCAAAGTTATTAGTATCCTTATAGACAGATAGCTATGAACTTTTGTAGATACTCAGGATATTTTTGTTACAGTGCTACTGGTTTCTTCAAAATAATCATTTTCTTAATCTGAAAAGTTCCAGCTTCCTCAACTGGAAAAATATTGAAAAGGAAAAAAATAAGTCCTTAAGTCTGACTTGCAGCCCCTAATGAGAAGAGGAAAAAAAAATCTGTCATCTCATTCAGAATGAAGAAAAAATGCTATTTTTTAAGTGAAATAAATGCTTTCCCTAAACATGATCGCAGTTGACAAAATGCTGGATGTTTAGATGGCAATTATAGCTCTTTCAGAGACTGTCAAATCTTGTCACAACACATGTTATAAATGAGGACAGATTTAGACATCCTTTATGACAGTTATGTGTAGGATGTGGATGGTTGGCAGTTAAATTTCAAATGCAGGGAAATTTTCCTTCCAATAGATCTTTGCTTGTTTATTAAGAGGGAGTTACCGTGCAGTGAATCTTGTATCTACCATGTGCAGCTTTTTTTTCCATAAAGCTTTTGACATTTCGCTTTAACTTTCCTTGTGACAGCCATCTGAGCATTGTTTTAGGTAAAAAGTAATCCACAGTGCTCTCGAGATGTATGAAATTTTTAAAGCCCTCAATGTTTTCATACTGAAATTACGGTTGGAAATGTGTCATATTATACATGGATGGATAGATAGCAAGCAAGTGAATAGCACAGCCTGCAACAACAAAGACTGCAGGCGGAAAGCTCCATGAGGCCCAGGGAAACTGGGATAGTGTGGTAGCCCACACTCATCATGTGGGACTCACGAGCTGTGGTGAAGTCTCAGTAATAATAAAAACAATGTGCACCAGAAAGCACAGTTCACATGCTGATAAACCTACCTGGATGTCGTGAAAGAACAAACCTGACATGGATTTTAAACTGTTTCTGATGATAGGAGGTCAAACGGTATGGGGAGAAGAGAGAGAAGAGGAGTCATATGGCCGTGAAAAGGAGTCCTGGCTGGGTCGGTTGGAACTTTTCTGGAAGCCCCTGAGTTCAGCATGCTGCAACAGCCTAAATGTCACATTTTGTGGGTGCAGCATCAGCCTTTTTCACTGCACCAGCTTCACTCTACAAACCAGCACAGAAAGAGTGATGAGCTTTGCAGTCACCCGTTCTGTGAAGCTCAGTGAAGAGGTGGGAGAGGCTCCAGGCAGCACCTCGCTCTTAGGTGATATTTAGCATTCATTACGCTATATGCAGCTAGCGGAGCCAGGGAAGCTACAGCTCCTCTAGCCCCCGCTCCAAGTCCTAATAACCCTTCCCAGCACCTGGAAGCATCTCCTCCCGAAAGCAACTGGTAAGAGAAAAAAACATATATTTACCCATTTTTAGTCATTTCACACTCAAATATGGCAGCTAACAAACTAGTTCTTATGAATAGTAATATATAAAAACCCACTGAGATAAGTAAGCGGAATTCGAACATTTCAAAGAGATAGTTAAGATGTCATCTATGAAACCAGGACCCTGTGACTTCTATTTAGCTATAGTAGCAGCTTAACATAACATAATTATTCATGTGCTTACTGTATCTCAAGAAGAGATACTTGAGTAGTTTACTGGATTGGGACCAACGTGCTCATTGCGTTGGAGGACTGAACCCATAAACTGGGACATTGTCGGCTATACTTTTTGCAGAGCTGAAGTTTTTGTACATTCTATTTTCGTAACAGTGACAGTGTTATGTAACTAGCAGATAGATGAACTGTGAGTGTTCCTAAACACCATAAAATATTCAGAAATATTTGTGAAATTCTATCTTGAGCAATACAGCTTAGGCCCTTGAATTCTGAATGGGTAGCTCTTCTGGTTCTGCCTGGTTACAGACCATTCACTTAGCCCTAATGACATGCATCCAAATAAATGCTTGCTATTTCACAAATGTGAAAATAAATGTACTGTTGCTATACTCTAAGACATCAGCATTTATTGCCTCATTTAGGAAAACAACAGACTTATTTGGTTCATTTATACTCTACTCAAATACTGTTTTGAGACAGGGACCACCCACCCTGCATTATGGAACTGCATGAACAGGATTATATATCTGGAGACACTCTCCCTTCCATTTGCTGAAACAATATTAAAGGTTAAAAAGATGACAGGATGTCTCAGTTATATATAATTAATTTACCCACTACTTAGTAATATGTAGCACATTTTCATTTTTTTTCCATTTGATTTGATCAGTTACTAATTTATCTGATTTCTTATGCCTCATCTTGATTATAGAGACTGTGCATGAGTAAATTCTGTCTGACAGCCTCTTCCTTCTCAATCATTTAATCAATTGTGTAATAAGGTATTACAAAATGTTTTGTCTCTTTTTCTTGGACTACTTAAGACTTGGAGGAAATGCCATGTTCGCAAGTATGCATTCAGAATAAAAAAAATAGTTACTTCAAAAGATAGACTTGAAGTTATGGTTTGTTATGGGAGTACACCACCTAATTTTAGAGTTATTTTTCCGAAAACTGTCATAGTGATGGAGCATCTAAGAAAAAAAAAAAGTACAAACAACTTCAGAGCTTTTTAGTGAAAATAGTCTTGAGGATTATGTTTGTTGGCTTGTTCAGATACTACTCATTATAGGAAAATATAGAAAAATATCCCCTTTAAAGATAAAATATATATGAATGAATATGTGTGAATATATAAATCACAGATAATATTTATAGGGAGTCTCTGACAAAACTTGATTTTAAAAACTAAGAAAAAAACGTAATGGCAGAACTTTCATCTTTAAGAGTTCTTTCAATAAGTGACTGGGTAAACATTTTATTAGTGCATAGGGACACAAGTATTTCTACACTCGATCTATTCAAAGTCCTGTCCTCCAAACTCTTATATTGAAAGAGGTGCCTGTCACAGATAACAGCACGTTCAAAGATGCTGAGGAGGGAAAAGGCTATAATTCCATTCAGTCACTATTTCTGCTCTTAATGTCAAATTGTTGACAAAGGCCACCTGGATCAAAGACAAGCTTGTCAATAAGGAGGAGAAATTTAACCCCTCCAGTTCCCTGATGTTAGTGGTAAAGTAAGTGATTTCCAGATATCTGCAAGTCTGTTCATATCTGAAAGTTGCCATCCATTAGGTAATCTGAAAGATGAAGTATCCTTAGCATAACTCCTGGAATCACATCTGTTCTCTGGCAAGCTACATAATACTGTGAAACCAGAGCAAAAAAAAAGGTCTGATTTAAAGTTGTTGTATTTCATTGAAATCAGAAGGAAAAAAATATATATTCATAATGGCTGTTTCATATTTATTTAAAAATGTAATTGTAGTTTTGAATGCTTAGCTCTGTGTACTTGTATTTGAAAGGCTTTGGTATAAACAGCAAGATCTAGATACTGAAGAAATCATTGTGTAATTTCTTGCCCTTTAGCTCCCCACAGCTCGAAATTAGACCTTATCTTGTATTTCAGCTTTTCAAGGTGTCACTAAAGACCACCTGCAGCTGTTAATAAACACTCTGCTTCTGCATCATCAGCACTGACCCAAAAATCCACAGGTTGACTGTAAGATATACATGCCCAGTGTGCAACCAAATCCTAGAGAGCGGTTTGATAATCTTCTTCAGGCACTGCGTGGAAGTATAGCAAACATTCATTTTTTGAGCAGTGTGTTTGGACAGGTCGACAACTTAAACATAACATGATGACAGATGATCTCAGTGAGCAGTTAAAGAGCAACACCAAAGTTTTACAAAGACTGTTACTGATCGCTTTCTCACTGAAAACCAGAGGTGGCCACTAGTCATAATGTGAAAAAGCACTGAGATGCTAAACTTGAGACCAATCCTCAGCTCCTGCTGATAGAACTACTTTTTTTTTGCTTTCAAACTCTCATTGCATTCAGCAAAATAATCCCTATGTAAACAGTTTTATTGGAACTGGGGTTCAGAATGTTTCCTAAAGGAAATTACTATTCTATAGACTGATTAACAATTATAAATTCCCCAATTTATCATCTAAGAAGAATGTATCCTTATCTAGATGCATTGATGATGCAATATCTAGCTTTGGAGCAGAGACTCAGCTTTCTACACATCAGCAACAGGCAGAAGAAAAGTTGAGAGAAAAGCAGAAAAATGTTGATAGGTGACAATATTGAAAAAGATCTTTTGATTACAGGTTGCCAATATTCAGTCATCATTGACTACTACAGCATTCCTCAAGAACATCACCTTTCAGGCCATCTGGATTGGAATATAGTCATAGTTCCTTTTATGATGCCTAGATCTGTCTGTACTCTAGAATTTGAATGGTCTCCTACTATAAGAATACAAAAAAAAAAAAAAACAATTATACAACAAATCTGCAAAAATCTTTGCTACGCTTTGGCAATAAGCCAAAAACTGAATGACCAGCAGTCCTGCTTCGTATTGTGTTTTAGAGATTTTACATATCTTGACTTATTTGAAAAGGCGTGGAGGGGAATACAGAGGACTGGAATTACTTGATTACTTGATTTTTTTCTATATAATACAAAACAGTCATGATACGTTTGAGTTGTCAACCTGTCCACATACAGTGCTCAAAAAATGAATAGTTGTTTTTTATATATTGATTTTTACAAATGTCATTAGATAGAAACTTTCCCCTCTATAAATCCTTTCTTAATATAGACTTTACAGCTGAGGTTAAGATTTTCCAGAGTTTTGCTTGGAATGAACACTCAAGTTGCACAATATTCATTATCAAAAAAAAAAAATACTAGTTGAAAGGGCTAACACAAATATATAAGCATGTTAAATATGAGTTCTGTAGCAGATTATGCTACTGCTATTCTGTTAATCTTGTTTCTAATAAGACTGAATATTTTCTGGTAGCTGTATTGCGTGCAGAAAAGATTTAGGGCAGAGATCATAGTTCCTTTCCTTTACACACAAAAGGTAAAAATATAGAAAGAGCAAGCTTTCTCTATTATTATTCTGCTTCTCTAATTCTAGTACTATAACCTGGTGAAATAGGAAGAGTTTCAGAGGCTATGGACAGGTAAGTCTCTTTTTTTTTCAGGAAAAAGCTGAAACAGGCTGAGAAACAATCTTTCATGTCACACGTACACATACACACACATACACTCCAGCTCTCAGCTCTAATCTGGAATTTATCTGTGCACGTGTGCTTAAATGTTATGGATACATTTATATATACTCATACATTTATATGTACTGAGGTATGTTATAAGATTTTATGCCATATTGTACTTTTATAAACATTCTTTCTAATGATGGTTAGCACAAAGAACGATATAACTAAGCCTCCAAAGCCATGAATATTTTACTCCCACACAATAGGTGGCATTCAGTAAGCAAGTACATTTTTGTCTTCAGGGTACAATACATTGTGTGATATTTTTTAGAAACTGGGCACTCATGTAGTACAGTGATTATGCACGACCTCTATGCAATTATTCAGTTATGAGCAAAATAAATGGTAGGCTGATAAAAGTGAAATGTAGGCTTCTTGTCAGCAACATTTACTGAATATCTTTAGCTGAGAGAGAACAATTGTGGAAAACAACCAAAAATAAAAGTATGAAACACAGCAGAGTATGTAAAATGTTAGAGTGGAGTATAGGCAACGTACTATTTTTTGGTATTTAGGGTACCTCTCGTTAATTTTCATTTCTGACCTTTAATACAAACTATGCTGGCCTCTCAGATTTGTTGTGGGATCATATTTTTTTTAATCAAACCCATTAGTGCCATCAGTGTCCACTTCATACTGTAGTTTTGCAATTGCAAAACACTGCATGTATATGTCTCATGCTCTTAAGCCCAAAACATTTCCTTGTTGGCATATCCACTTGTAACTGGATATTAACTTTAGGAATCCAGAATTTATGTAAAAGTAGACTGAATTCTCTTTAATTGTCTATATGTGAGATGCCTTTTCTGTCAACTTGATTGATAAAAGTCACCTGCAAGACTGCATATAAAAAGAAACCTGGTAAAGAACGAGTGAAAGAGAGCAATTAGGTGGGCTCCTAATTCACACTCCTATATTTAAATGGGAAGATTTGCTCTGCCAAGGTATTTCTCTGTATTTCTGGAAAAGGGGAGCCTAACTTGGAACAAACAAGTTTCACATCCTGTGCAAAAGAAAGATGCTGCTGTTTGCAGACTGTGCTGGATGGAGGATGCTGATACAGTGTAACAGGGAGCAAAATGTTTTCTGCTGTTTGATAAAGAAGAAAAGGCTTGATGTTGCAGGCACTGAGGCTCGGTGACTCCCCTTGGTTTTGACAAGAACTGATGGTGCTTCACATTTCATGTGATCAGAAGTTTAGCCTGCTGCTTTCCCCATGTGTGCTGAGTGCCTGCTGTGAGTTGCTGAACAACCTCAAATCTCATTACAATCACTGGATAGAGCCCTCAGCTATCTCATGAGATGAAGTTGCACTATTTATACTCCGAGAACATATGCATACTGTACTATTAGTGCTAATATTTTTGTCAGAACACTTTTTTTAAAGTAAAAAGTGAGAACATTTGTGGGCAGTAATCACAAAACAGGGTTGACAGCTCCTTCCTTCTCTTTACTCAGTCACAAATGTTTTTCCTTTCAACAGATTATGAAATGTAAATGGAACTGGTCATTTGCAGAGACTGGCGTTATTTGGTTGATAATATGTGAATATCAAAAGGGAGCTGACAAGGTTGTGGCTGGGCAGGAACTGATCCTATCAGGGTGCCTGC
Source organism: Tinamus guttatus (assembly GCF_000705375.1). The sequence goes on from NW_010580054.1 coordinate 25,754, forward strand.
GGTGATAACGGGAATCGAGAGAGGAGCTGCACGGCCTGACAGCGATACCCCTGCGAGAAGCGTATGCTGCCTTTGCCAAAGCTCAGGCATGCTGAGGGGACTCCTTTCCTTCACCACCCACCTAAAGGCTATGTCTCAATTTTTACTTGACTAAAAGCCTTCAGAAGTCATGGAGGTCAATAACAAGAGATGCATAATTTATTCTCAATAACACATATAATTGCAAAACTATCCTATGCCTGTATAATTATCTATGAGGATCTGTCTTACAACACAGATAAATCCTACAGCGCTGCCACATCAATGGAATCCATGTTTAAGTAACAAGCAACACCAAACATCAACAGCACGTGGTCATGCACCCCCATGGGAACACCAAGTCTATGATAACCCCT
>NW_010580055.1:3267-24821 GCF_000705375.1 Tinamus guttatus
CACAGAGAAAGGGGAACGAAGAGAGGTGCAGGTCAGCACACCTTGCATGGGGTGTGCAAGCAACATGTCGACCTCTTCCCCTCTTTATTTTTAAGGTGCTTTCAGAAAAGACAAGAATTCACAAGTGGAAAACTGACCCTTACAGTCTCACTCTTAGGTGTAGCCCAGCAGACTTTATGGGAAAGGGCTGGAATGTCGCTGCTGCATCACCAAATTCTCCTGGAGAGAGCTTGCTCTTCTTGACATCTGGGAGTTGCCTGGTATTGAGCCCAGTAAGTGGTACGTGAACATGTCACGAGCCATTACATACCATCTGACATCACATATCACACACCTGCACATATACATCACCTTGAATCATCTAACTACTACTGTGTTAAAGCGTCTAGTGAAATTTTAGCTCTTGTATATTCCACTTCTTGCACATTACTGCGTAACTATCATAAAAACAATCGTATTTAACACTCTTAATTCTAACCAGAAAAATATTAGAACTGAAAATGTGGCAGTTTCTTTAAGGTGCTTCTTTAGAAGACAAATTAAAAATGCCGATCAAAGCGAGGCTGATATACAAGAAGTCAGTCAGTTTCGGCTTCGCAAGTCGCCCAACATGATCCCATTCACAGCAGGGGATGCTACCAGACGCACTCCGTGTGTCGTCCGCTGAGGTCGGAGGCAGTGGAGGGTTTAGAGGGCTTGTTTGTTTGTTTAAACCTTTGGCTTTTCTTTCATCCATCCATCCACACGACATGCCAAGTTACAATATTCGCATTGCAGGGTAAACTAGTAGGCGGCGTTTCCTGTCAAAAAGACTAAGAAGTGACTTTTTTAAAAAATCTTCCTTTATTCTCATTTGATACCAGTTTTATTCCTGCTCTCATCAACGAAAGTGACTTGTGAAGCAGATTCATCCCAGAGCAGCCCTAGGGGCATCGCCCACCCCAGCGAAACCCTCCTGCAACCACAGCACTTAACACAGATTCATCTTTGTGGTTGTTCTGCGACGTTAAGGATGTTCTAAGAAAGTTTTTGAGAGAAGTCTGGGGCTCCCTCATCCCTTCTCCTTACCTCCCAAGGAGTTGGATTGAGGTTAACACATTTCTTTGGGCTTCTTAGAAGAGATTAGACAAATCACGTAGCAGCCCGTGCGCAGACAGTTCAGTCGGCTTCTTAATTTCTGAAAAAGCAAAAGGAGAATGATGAGACTTCTGTGAAGACTAAAGTCCACATGGGATATTGGAAGCCATATGGAAAAAGCCTGTTACCAGGAAAGGGTGCGTGCTTTCGTGGCATGGATGTGGGATTTTTGGCAAAGCTGTTTCTTAAAACACTGCAGTCCCCGCGCAGAACGGACCCAGCAGATTGCACCCACGGGTGCACGTACCACAAAGTGCCTGCAAAACACGAGCCGAGTCCACGGCAGCTTTCCAAGAGATCGGCCCCTGTCCGCGAGGCGCCGAGAGGCAGCGCATGGCTTTTCCATGTCACACCTACGGATGAATCACGGATGCCTGTTCATAAGAAGTGCCATCAAGGCCTATACGGACAGGAAAACCCGTACCTTACAATTAAATACGCCCTTAGAAAGCCTTAAGCACAATAACACAAAGACACCAGTTCTGCTTGCTGCTGAATTCGGTCTCCTGCCTGTACCAGGCCACCCCGTTAAGTTGAGCTATGCAGTACATTATAGGAGAGCCACTAAAAGCCAGTTCCAGCAGCTGCCCTCCAGAAGGGCAATATGTCCAGCGAGGAGGAGAAAGGAAGATCTGACTTTTTGTGTGTGTGTGTGAATAAATTCACATTTACATCTTACAAAACTTTGCTATTTTCAAAATTACCAAAAAAAGAGAGGAAGTTTCCCAATTCTTCTTGGGCTAATTCAATATTTGAGGCAACAGCAAGGATTACAGTGCTTGTAACATCTTTTATTCAATTCACATAAAAAAGCATGCAGTATTAATGTAAAATGGTACAGTATTAATGTAAAATGTTCAGTGCACATTAGGTAAACAAGTCATTAGCATACAAACCCATTTTTACCCTCTATACAGGCAAACTGAACACGCTCGGCATAGGAACGCCTTGGGGGAACAAAATTAAAAATTGTGCTTAACTCCCCAAAATACAAGCCATGTTTGCAATCTTAAAGAAGAGACATTTTCTAACCCAAGTGCTGGAACCCCGAAGAGAAAGAGACTGCTACCTTCTACCTACTTCAAACAAGAGTTCCCTTACAGTACAGTGCTATGAAACAGTCTAAGCAGCAACATTTTCTCTGGGAGACAGGTTTTATGGCAAAATTGACAGTGTTTTATAGCAGTTTCATGAAAAGTCAGTATAGGCAGCACGTGGCTGGCACGCAGGACACGTAACCTTCAGGAATGGGAAGCATAACCTTTAAAACAAGTTCTTCCCCTACATAAATGACTGATGTGACAAGAGCACTTAAATCTGTCCTATTTAAGGAAGCTGTTAAACTTCCAGATGTGAGCTCAGTTTACCTACCCCCAAACCCCATATATCCAAGTAAACAAAATGCCGTGCCAAAGAAAAGAATCTGGAATGGTTCTGCCCTAGGAAAGCGCTTAGCAGGGCAAAGGGAACATTCAGTTTTCACTTGGTCAAAAAAGACAGGACCAGGTTGCATGGAAGTCATTAAAAATGAAGTTCACTTGGGAAATCCTAAGCATTCGCAGGTTGACAATTCTGAGTCACGTTTTATTTCCAAGCAGAATCAGTTTTTGGTAGTTTTGGAGGGACTGGCACTAGAAAGGCCGCTCTGAATTTTCCTCTTGGTTGACTGGCTCGTATTTTTATTTTTCCTTTCGGGAATGAAGGGAGAAACCCAAGGCGCGTTAAGTTGATTGTTCAGGTCAGTCTTTAAAAAGCAGGAACCAAACTTGTGTTCCTCAAACAGCCTCTGTGAGTTGCTGAAGAGTAAACTCTGGGAAAACTCCCTTTGAAACAGGCAGTTTGGAGGTTTCATGTCATCAGCCGCTACGTTCTGGCTTGCAAACAGCGGGAAGTGCTCGTTCATATCCATGTCCGATGGGGAGAGAATGGAAAACATGGTAGGTTTCCAGCCAGTTCTGTCACCCGGTGGGTCACTTGCCTCTGGACTCTTCATACTCTGCTCCTCATCCATCTCTTCCACTTTCTTCTCAGTTTCATTCAGAAGCTTAGAGCACTCCGTTGACTTTGAAGAATTATCAAGCTCCGAGGACTTAAAATTGTAGCACGGGCTCTTGCTGTTGTCTGATTCGGACATCATTGAATCCAACTCGGAAATTTTATCGAGGTAGGCAGCGTCCATGGAGGCCTCGCTGGAGGTTCTCGTGCGGTTCATCTCGGAAGCGCAGAGAGCATGTAGCTTTTTGGGTAAACATGAACTTGTTTTATCGCTGGCCTTTGCTGGGGTTTCATTTGACTGACTAGCTACAGTATTTTCTTCTGATTCATCAAAATCTAAGTTCTCAGCAAAGTTTGCTGGGCAGGTCCCCCAAAAACCCGACTTTCCTGTGGTAAAACAGTTCAGCTTCTTCTCACTGTTACAGCTGCTTGTGCTGTGTTCCGGGGCATCTTTGCTGCCGTCATCTGAGGTGTCACAGAACTCTTCAAATTTCAGTTTTCTCAGAAAGGACGAAGGTTTCCTTGCGTTTTCCTTCCCATCAGGAGTGTTCAACTGCAGGCGACTAAGAGACAGGAAAGGGGTGCACGGCGCTGGAAGCTCATAAAGTTCTTCATCCTTAAACGGGGCACATTCCTCTATTTTATTCCACTGCCCTTCCAAGCAGGCATCCATATTGGTAGTGCCTTCATCTAGGAGAACACCCTGGCAGCCTGCAAACAGCTCTTTCTGCGGAGCACCCTGGGGCTGTGACCCGTTGGACCCATCTTGACTGGAAGAGCTTGAACATGTCCCCCCGCCCGCGAGCTGCTCGAGGCTTTCAGGACCTTCCCTGGCAGCCAAGGCCGCCTCCTCCAGGCGCTCGACCCGGCTTTCCAAGCGGCCCGAGTCTTCCCCGACGCTCTCCGCTTCCTTGGCCTCTGTGGGAAGAGCTCCCTGGCCGAGGGCACTCGCGGGCCGGGTCCCTTCGCCGGCGCTTTTCAGCTGCAGCAGCTGACACTCCATCTCCTCGATGTACTTGTCGCTTCTCTCCAGCGCCTTTTTCAGGCGGTTCATTTCACGCTCGCTCTGCTCCACTTTGGACTGAAGGGCGGCTACCGTAAACCTACCAAACCTGCAAAGGGAAAGAAGACACCAAATCAGGAAAGGATGGATCCTCTAGGCATGTTTTGAGCTCGTTTCCAAGGACACTGCTGCTGTACATAGTGCTAATTTGAAAACAAGAACCAGCACTGCACATCGCCGCTATTTATGAAAGAAAAAAAAAATCATCATATATAATGTATAGGTGGGGGCGAATACCTGAAAAGCCCAAATTAAACTATTAGAGGTAGTAAGGCAATAACAAGCAGATTACCCTTCCAGGGGCTGGTTCTATCAATTCAACTCAAATATGCATGAAGAATTATCCCCTAAAACAATGGCAAAGATTTATGATAACATTTGAACAGTGGTCCACATCTTGAAATATTTACATTCAATCATTTTCCTACACTACAGCAGTGTTTTACAATACATTTCTTACCCAATGTCACCTTGTCAACTACAAAATGCCAATACGAAATTCTGAAATTGCAAGAGTCCTTTGTGGTGGTTTTAAATACTTATGTAGACCATTTCAATTACACTCCCGTTAGACATACAGCTTTTCCCTGACCACCACATGGGTGGCATTTCCACAGATTTCAGAGTTACTTGTTTTTTGAGCCTTACACCTGCAACAAGCTCATTTCTTCCTCAACTCTGAAACAAAAAATGCTGCTTGTGGCTTGCAAAGGTTGTGCTGTTTGTGTGGCTTCCAGCCTGAGCACATTTTCAGCTGCAAAGATACAGCCCTCATCTTCCCCATCCTCCTCCAGCTTTCAAGAGTGACCTTCCCCAGAGGGCAGGTGAAGGTTTCAGCTACATGCCCTGACTAATTCCAACCTGCCACTGACAGCTGGGCACGAGGGAATTCCCTGCTCCATCCGAGACTTTCAATTTATGGAAAGAAAAAAAAAACAATTAAAGTTCTGGTATTATTAGGAAGGAAACTGCAGCCAACCTAAAACTCTGACACATCTGGTGTTTGTATCACAGAGGAATGACAAGTCCTTAGGTGGGATTACGCTAAACCCCACTTTCCACCTTGCAAATCCATGTGACAGCACAGGTTTCTATCCACTCCTTCAGCACTAGGACTGCCTCGCATTTCTCTCCTGTTTCTTGGTCTACCTCTATCTCCCTTCAAAGTCAGAGGAAATTTTCCCTCCCTTCTCCCTACAACTTCCCCAATTCCATCGCTCATTCCAACTCAGTATGCTCCTACTGCAACACTCAGACCAAAGAGGTCTGCGGGCCCCGTGGCCTGTGACTACTACCTGCAAAACGGCCACAAAACCGTGTCTGGATTTCCAGCAAATTGTTCTGTTTCTTCAGCTCCTGACCACAAAGCAACAGGAAATTGCTCTGGGCTTCCTATTGGGAACAGGGGAGGAAGGAGAATCATGACCCCTGAGCAGGTTGGACACCAGTGACCAGATCTGAGGTGCAGGAGCCCCAGCCTGCTTGCTCCGAGATGCTGGTTGCACTGGAATCCTACCAGGAGAAGAGGGAAATCCCTTTCCCCCAGCAATAACAACAATGCAGATGGCCCCTCTTTCATTTACTCACGCTGTTGGCAGCAAGTTTTCTAATTTCACGGCCATGGCTCCTCCACTTCTGGTTGTGAGCAAGAGGGAGGGAAGGAAAGTTGTACACGGCCTCCTCCCACCCCTACTCAAAGGCAGGAAGGAGCAGAACCAGGGAATCCAAGGATTTTGCAGGGTATCTGCAGCTGAAGGGCGTTACAATGAAATGACCATCCTCACATACAGCAACACCTACTATCTCCTTCAATGAAAGGAATTTGGATTTTGGTGTAAAATATTGAAGGAGCCACTGGAGCGTGACAAGGGCCAAGCAGGAGGGCCTTCTTCTTAGACCAGGCAGACTCAGGAGCCTTCCTAACAAAGCTAACCACACAGGATTAGAGAATCAACATCTATTCTGCTTAAAAAAGCAGGTAAGAAATGATACAATTATCTTAAGAGTTAAGTGAGACAAATAAAATTGATCATATAAAATAAGCACTTATTCGCTATAAGGCACCTAGTGACTTATGGAAATGGTTCCAGGTGTTTAGTTGCCTCCTGGCCTCCAGCTATCACTCCAGAAGGACACAGGGCTCATACAGGAACTGTACCACAGCTGCCAGCCCTGGGCAGATGTATTAGACACCATATGGGGACACTGGGTGCCCCTCATCAGGCAACTGAACTTCACGGGTCAGGCCCTTTCTTCAGCTAGAGTTCTTCTCCTTGCCCCAACGATGTTCCAACTCGACAGAAGAAACCACAAATTCAGCAATCAGCTCTCATCTAGCACCAAAGAAGAACAAATGATATAGCTGTATGGTTTGACTAATTCCTTTTCACATTACTCCACGACTCCTCCCTCATAGTGATGCTCAGAGGGAGTTGTGGGAACTTGGGTTCAAGTGTGGCAGCCTTTGACCAACAGCAGATCCAGCTTCCATAGTTTTTTCTTCCCTTCTTCTGTCTCTTCTGCTATTTCAGCTTTAAGGCTTTATTTTCAGAGATCACTGCCATAGCAGGTCTGCCCAGTGAAGCCCTCAGCTCCATATGGATTTAGCGTAAAGCCACAAAACCTCACATAAATATTTATTTTTTGTGTACATCAAGCAGTGGCAGCAAACAGACTTTTCCTGTATAACCATATACAGGACACTGGGCAGGCTGACATTCCATGGAAAGATCATTCTCCAATTCTAATCACCTGATAATCCCAACCAGGGAACAAACTGTAGCTCTTGCTCGTGTAAGTGAGACAACCTGCAAAAGAAACTAAGGCTGGAGGAGGCAGCAGTTATTTTTCCTAAGACCACTGCAGCTGGTCTTCAAATATAACCCTCCCTTGGGACTGCAATCTTGCTGGGAGATGGAGGAGAGACCAGTTTTCCCTCTAGGAAGAGGGAAGGCTTCCTTCCTTCTGGACATGTGTCACCACAATCTCATTTGCAGGCTCCATGAAACTCTGTGAAATATAGATTGAATGAAACAAGGGGTGGCATGAATGGAAATATTGGATTGAGGTATAAAAAGTGAATGTCATACACACTGACTTAAAAAGTCAACAGGATTTCGGTGTGGAGGTAACTGCAGTCACGAATCAAAGAAATGTATAAATTGCAAAAATGGAGAAAGAGGGAATGAAAAGAAAAAAAAAAGTAAAAACCAAACCCCAAACCCTAAGAGATAATGCAACATTTTTCTGCATGTCATAGATAGTTTTTCAGACTGGGATTTTAACTGGCAGAAGAAATTAAATATTAAGGGACAGGCCTCCTAAGAAGCTTAGAAGTCTGTTTCAAGCTCATTTGAATCTAACCATTCATAAAATACACTATACCCTGGAGTAGACAGACTTACTAGCTATTTTCCTTCAGGTAAAAAGCAAATATTCCTTTGCCAAAAATGCTTTTAGATTCATTGTGCTCTGCCAATGAACCTAACAGTTCTCTATTTTAAGTAGAGCTGGATGTAATAGGCCTTCATGATCCTGCAAAACTTGAGTTTCTGGAGTTTTCGTGCTATCTGGCAAAAAATCCTTCTGCTTTGCCTGAGAACTGGCAGACTCATTCAGGTTTCTGGTGAGAATCAAAGCAGAAACTAATTTCTTTTTGCTTTTCAGACATATAACCCAACTGAAAGAGGGCTTAGTATTGTGGCCTTCACATCTGTGTTTTGATCTAAGACAAAGAGAAACCGTCTCTAAGAAACTTTTCTCTCAAAAAACACCTTTCATGAAAAAAAAAACTGATGAATTAGGGTTGTCCATTAAAAAATGTATATAAAAACAAATAAAAAACCCTGACACTGATGCAATGTCAATTTTATTGACATTTGTGACATTTTCCAGCAGGTTTTGATGGATACAAGCAAAGAAAAAACAACAACCCAAGACCATGATAAAAGGAAAGTTTTTCATTGACCTTCAAAGAAGGCTAATTATATTTTTCCTGTGAAGTAAGTCAGGGGTTAAATCTGTGCTACAAAGGGACTGTTCTCAGTGTTTCTGGTGCTATAAAGCAGAACCTAGTGAAATCCTCGGTGGCAACATTTAGTGGCAGTGTCACTATGTAGGAAATGAACCACAACCTGGGCTAATGGGACCGTGAATCCTGACAAATCTGTTCAGAAACAGTTGAATTGACTCCAGTATTACTTACGCAGGCCGGGGTTAAGCGCGATTCCACAGCCAGCAGTTTGCAGTTTGCTGAGGACTGCAGGACACCGAAGCAGGAGCACTGTGGTGTTCAGTAGGAAGGCTCAGTGCCACTAGAAAGCTGCCCAGCAGCTTCTCCTGACACTCGTGCTCAGAGCAATGTGAATGAAGTGCAACAAAAAGAACTGTATGAGCAGTTAGTTGCGGTTTAGCTGCATAGAAAGATTGATTACAGTGATGTTAACGTCCTCAGCTCTGGGTTTCATAAGCAAGATAAAGAAAGAGAATCATTGCAGTCACTGTGCAGTGTGTGAAACCTACTCGAAAGACCTTTAAAATATTAGTTATCAAAGTCTGCCACAGAAACCAGAAGAACCTAAGGAGTCTAAAGGAGTCTCAATATATCTGATAGGCACAAGTTTTTTTCTTGCATATACTTGCATTCCTGGAGCACCTGCAAACACAGCAGTGAATTCAGAGCAGGACTGATGCTGAAGTTGGCTGAAACGGTGTAGACAGGCAACTTTCTGAAAGCTAAAGTGTTAGAACTGTTCCTGAACCACTTTAAGCCCAATTCAGCTCATGTCCTCCAAACAACACCCAGCCACAGCTCTGGAGTTAACATGAGTGAGAGTCTATTCCCAACAGGTAGGCAAGATGTGACTATTTGTTTTGGAGATGAGAGAAAAAAACATTTTGGAAATAGGGGAAAAAAAAGTACAGATATGGAAGGGCCAATCCAGTCGGCCTCTGGGTTACAAAACAGGCCTTGCCACTGTCCAGTTTCCAATAACATTTGGGATTTCTAAGGAGGACAGCAATCTGCTACTCTTCTAGGCTACATGGGCAGACGACGAGGAAATTATGAAGTCTGAAATCCCCTCCCTTCCCAACATTTTTTTTTTTTTTCTGGCAACTGGGAAGTAAAATGTGAACCAGTTAGAAGACATTGTGAAATTCTCTCCACTGGAACCTTACTTCACCTCAGTAAAGCAGAATCAAGTTAGATGATCTAGTCTCTTCTAGTCTCCAGTTAGATGACCAAGACCTTAAGCAGTGCTGGGGACATCCAGTCAGAATGCACCTTTGTACATTGTAACACAGGGATCATATATGTCCCTTCCTGTGGTTTGGAATGCTGAGTAGACTGGCGAGTATGTGCTCCATAAAGACCGATTTCATGTTCAAATGACTGGCTTGCGAGCAAGAACAAAATCTGGAGAGCTCTCCTCTCACACTACACACACCCAAAAGCCACCTCACCAAAGTCATCCTCTCCACCTCAGAAAAGCCCTGTATAAACCTTATGCTAACACTGCCCTGAGCTTTCTAAGATCTAAACCAGGAGTAGTTTGGCTGGAGTCACGAAGACTATGCTTGCAGAAAGCCAGCGAGAGCAAAGGATGCAAATCTAAAATAAGATCATGTAAGGATCACAAACTGGAGAAATTCTCATGAGATATCCCGAATAAATGATACCTTAGCACACAAGTGTAATCAATATGACAGAATTGCTCATTTTGAAGGTCACTATCACTGTTGCTTGAACTGCTTAAGAGAGAAAATTAATAACAGACATCACTTGTCAGAGTGATGTCCTCACGCTACAGAATCCTGATTCTTCAAACCTTGACCGACAGAAAGTTATCAGGGACTGTCCTTGAATTAAGAATTAATTCCATGGAATAAATGCTAAAGGGAGAAGAAGGAAAAAGAAAACAGACCAAACAGAAGGAGCCAGAAATTCTGTACTCTCTCACAGGCCTTCCACTTTGATAAAAGCGTACCCACTTTAAAAGAAATCCTTCTAGAACAAAAGAAAGTTAATTGCAGAATTCAATCAATAAATGCAGCCCTTTAGTACAGCCTAGATAATACAAGGACAACATCATTTGCAGTCAATGTATATTCCTTTGCTGAAGACTTGCTGCTATTCTTTAAGTTGTATTTATCACAAATCTGAGAGTATAAATACCAAAGTCTACCTTGGAGACACATATACAACCACGTACACAACCCACAATTTTAGGTTAGAGTCCTACAACAGTTAAACAGTCTATAAATAAAATATGTCAGCTTTTAAAATATTTACATACTTTTGGGGTGATCTACTATCAACTTCAGCTTTTAGTCGCAAATTCTCTCTTAAAAGGCTATTGTTTTCCATGCTCAGTTTCTTATTTGCCTAAGGAAAAAAAGCAAAAAAAAAATAAGTATACAGTAAAACAGAAATGACTTCTAATATTTATAAGACAAGCTGTTTCTGCTTTTTAAAGAGACAGAACTAGAAATGTGAAGGCAGGAAACAGCCCTCAGACAGGGACACCACTTAAAAAATTACCATGGGAAATGGCTTGCAAAACTGACTAGCGAACAGACATTTTTTATTTATATTCCCAAAATACACTGCAAGTGTCCTATCTAGGGAAATAAACACAGCCACGTTAGTTAGCACAGAAAGTCATTAAGGGGATGTACTAATGGCAATTCCATGTTTTTTTTTTCCACATGACTAAATACTTTAAGTACATTAACATTACAATGTGCAGGTATCAGCAAAACTATGTCGAACAGCTTCCCCCACCCCAAATTAGAGGAAGATTACTTTTTTTTCTTCCCTTTTGGTTTGTTACTTTTAAAGCATAGTTATTCTATGGATGCAAATCCATTATGACAAGCTATTTACAGTCTTCCTTCACTTTCTTCCATGATGTTATGATTAAGACTCCTGATTCACCACCCTTCTCACTCCTTGAATTGAGGTCAATTCCTTCTTCTCAGTTCAGGGAACACACTTGTTAACAAGATACTTTATAGCAAGGGAACTTTTCCTGGCGCCGTGTTTGAGAGCCACGAATGCCACCAGCCTAACAAGGAGAAAACATTCCTTGCACTTCAGAGTCTGCTCCGTCCCCATGAGCTGAAAACAGCACCAATGATCCAAGGCTCGTAACCTCACTGAGATGGGAGCGAGGAAATGAGCCCAGGGTTTGGAAGTCTCATTGTCACGGAGTTTTTACCTGGTGACGCAGAACTGGACCAGCCTCCTGCTCAGCAAGTGCTCTAACCTCTAAGCCAGTACGCTGAAAGGGATCCCCAGCCGTGGTACAACAGGTACGCTGGTGCTTTCAGGTAACCCTGAGTGAGCGAGTATGAGTGAGGGAATTCCCTCGCTGTATTATTAAGCTTGTATCACTGCTTTACATTTGCTTTGACCCAATTCAAAGTCACAACGTTTACTTTGGGAATCTTTTCCCACGGATATTAAAGATGTAAGGTGGCCACCAGCTTTTCACCCAGCCTGGTTTTCAAAAGAAAGTGGCTGCATCCACATTTTCTGAGGGACCCTCTCTCACAGGGAAGAGTGATGGATGCTCTAAGTTCTCAGGTCAGGTATTTTAAGGAGAAGAGGGTTTCTAGTTGCACATCAGATTGCAAGAGGAAAGGGCTGCCACACTTTTCCGACTAGGGCTGTTCAGTGCACGCGCGCAAGCGAAAGAAGGTTAAGAAGAGCCAAGTGACTTCAGGTACTTCCAGAACTGGGCAGCTGCCGAGCAAGAAACACATGGGAAGAGAGTGCTCGGATCACAGTTTTGGACTTGGTCCCTAAAGCCCATCTAAATCTTTATTTGGATCTAATCCTTAACCAAACCCAAAGACTCCATAAACATAAAACCCCTGCTTTGCTAAGGCTCAAGTTACGCTGAGGAAAAAAACAGAACAACCCTGGGCTATATTATTATTTTACTGATCCAGGGAAAAAGTTAGGAACCCCAATCACCACAAAACAGAGGCACTACGGTTTAATATAGGAAAAAAAGGCACCTACCAAAAAAAAACAAACACCCCAAAAAAACAGCCTAGCCAAGCAGACAGGAATATACTTATTTCAACTGCATGTGACTCTGAAGCTCCTGGGATGCTCTTACAGGGCATCCTGACTTTTAAAGTTGAAGTCTGAGTGTAACCTATTTATTAAAAATGTTTGCTTCTTCAACTTATTTTTCCTGTTTATCAAGCGGGGTCCAATCAAGTCCAGAATCTGTTTCAGACTACACAGAGGCAAAACTAGAGGCATCTCATTAATGACAACAGAGTGGCAGAGCCCCGTGAATCTGTGGGAGAAGTTGAAATAGAAGAAAGCGAGGGTACCCTGAACACATAAATCTTTCAGCTAGGGTACCTTAAATACATAAAGCTTTCAGCTAGTGCATCCTAAATGCATAAAGCTTTTGCAGGAGGCAATCCAAGATTGCTAACAGAGGAAATAATGATAGAATTTTGAGTGAATGCAGGTCCAATTTTCTCCCACTTGCCCTTCAAATTCGCCTTGACATTTTGTTCTCATTCAATGTTCGAGGCCATTCTTCTGGTGCCTGTAGGTAGATTTTTGCAAGGTATTTTTATTTAGTTGTATTTTCATGTGATTCTTCATCTCCTGCACCCCTCCTTCTGCAGTCTGGAGTTTTGCTTTATAAGACAGTTAAGGTGTATAAAAAGCTGCAGGTTTCCAGTAAAGGATCTTTTGGTCATAAAATGCTGAAGCTTGTCTATTTTAGGTCAAAGGGGCAAGTTACTCTGTCTCAGCAAATTGCACCGAAAATATCGGCTAGCAGAGAGGGCAATAGTGCAAAATCTGCCTCAGCCAATCGTACTATGTTTGGCCACTTAATGCTGTAAAATAGATATATTATATAGATTATTGCAAGCCTTAGAAATCTGGTCATCAATACTGGAGACATGTGCTACCATAATCCAATTATCAAGCCACAGAGTGACAGAGGAGTTGAAGAAGAGTCACATACAAGACTCGCCAGAACAAGCAGTAACAGGTGACATTTGGTAATGCTGTATGGAAATACTGTGATACATCGACGGTCACTGGAATTCAATTTTTGCCCTACTTTCTGGATCTATGAAACAGCAAGAGGCCACGCTAAGTCTCATCCCTGTTTAACCAATATGAAACAGCTACAGCACAACTGAAGAAACACATTTATTACCTCCTTCAACTTTTCCACATTATCTATCACTTTTTCACATATATCATTGGCAGCTTTCAGCTTTTTGCTCCATTCCTCCAGGGTTTCTGGGCCAGTGGTACTTGTTTCATCTGTTGACTGGCTAGTTTCCTCACTTTGGCAAGATAAGGATGACATTGTAGGATCCAGAAGAGACTTCAGTTGTGTCTGTAAACCAAGGTTTTTACCCCTCAGATCTTCCACTTCTTTTTGCAGGGATTCTATTTCATCCTGAAGGCACCAAAAATTAAAATATCACAGGAATTAAGATAACAAGTCAGATTAATTAAACAATACTGGCAAGTTCCCACAGCACTTTAGAAGCACCATCTCTCCGGCAAACCCAAATGCCTGCCTTTACTTACACAAGGTTCCGTGTGCTTATGTGCTCTGCTTCAGGCAGGATGTTATCAACACACATGCTGAAACACGGTGCAGGCTTTAGCGAAGGGAATCCCCCGCCTGCACGCAGGATCCTGAGCAAACTGGCTGGCAGACCACAAACTCTAGAGTATTCAGCAACAAGGCTCAACTTACTAGGGCGCTCTCTGAGATGATCTCCTGCATAAAATGTGCTCTTAAGGGGGTCCTCTGCTAATTCATTTGCTGTTAATTGGGTATGATATGCAAGAAATACCCTGAAACATCTTATGCTCAGATGCTGAAAGTGCCTACATTACAAGTGGATGCAGGACTGCCTGGAAGAGCTTGCTCAACGGTAACAGCTGCACCAATGCAAACAAGTCCAAGGTAAAAATTCTTGAAGACCAATGAACAAGGCTCTTAACTGCATCAATTGGGAGCCAAACAGAAGCACGGAATTCAAAAACACCCTGTTTAAAGGTGAAAAGACTTTTTTTCCTGTCTGCCATGCTGATACTTGAGTTGTTCAAGCTCAGACTGCCCAAGCAAGCCACATAATGATATTAACATAAATCCAGGGCATATTTACATTAATCATACTACTTTTTTTTTTTTTTTTCGCCCAACACGAGAACAATCATTTTAAAACAGGAAGGTTTTTCTTTTTGAAGAGATTTATGTTATCTTATCCCTAGCCATAGAATTTGAAGGTCACTTACTAGAAATATACAAAACTTTCTTCTCCTGATCCCTCCATGAAAGAAATCGCATTGTAGGTACACCTAGCATAAAAGACAACCCTAACTTCCATAATGGTAGGGATATACATAGGGTCCATTTCATAGAATCATAGAATCCTTAAGGTTGGAAGGGACCTCCAAAGATCACCTAGTCCAACCCCCCTGCTCCAGCAGGGACACCTAGAGCACGTGGCACAGGGTGGCATCCAGGCAAGTTTGGAAGATCTCCAGAGGAGACCCCACAATCTCTCTGCGCAGCCTGTTCCAGGGCTCTGTCACCCTCACTGTTAAGAAAACAGTTTCCTTTCTCTCATTCCCCTTGCTATGAGACAAGTGTCCTGGAGAAACACAGGATGTCTTCATACAGCTGCTGCTAAGGAAACAACAGCTGAGAAGAGGAATCAAGCATGTACCTTATTGACAACCTCTCCTTTCTTCCTAAGAGAATATTTTTCAGTTGGAGAGCGGCCAAGCATTCAGTCATTTTCAGAAGACAATAAAGCACCAACAATTAAAAATTAATCTATGATAGTAGACTCTAGTGGGCAATACCCTTCAAAAATGTAGCCTTGCTGAGTAACATGGAATACATCAAAAGATGTCTGTATTTGTAAAACTAAACTAAAATATGTGTGTGTATGTGTGTGTGTGTGTGTGTGTAAAAAGAGGACCCTCTCATCTCAACTAGGGGTGAAATTTCCATGCTACTCAGGATATACTGGCTATACTTGGTTACCTGTGAGTTAGAGAGAGTTTCACTGCTGACTTCATTGGGATCACGTCAACTAACAGCAAGTCCTCTCTCCTAACCTCAACCTGAAGATGCCATTTTAATGCAGCTGAGTTGCATGTAGGTTCAGTATCAAGCTTGGCTCAAAATAAATTATTATTAATAATACAAAATAAAAGCAACACTAGAACCCTGAGAGCAAAGAGACCTCCTGGACCTATTAACTTTCGTTGTAGTTCACATGAAAGGTCACAACAGTTCTCACACACCCACCTCATACTCTTTGTGGAGTAATTCAAGTCTGGTTTTACGCAGGTGTTTCCTGACTGTTGGACTAAACACAGGATCACTTTCACTTGTTCCTCCTAAAGCAACACACGATAAAAACTCAGTAATATTGTTTCCTTTAAAGTCATTTCAATGTTACTTACCCATCTTAGAGTGTTTTTCATACTATTATACACGCACACAGACACATAAACAGCTGAACAGTGGACCAAATTACCATGGCAGAATATAAATTCCTTTCATTTTTAGAGGAGTTAACAAGGAGTATCTCTTAATGATGTTTAGGTGTCAAAATCCTCTCAAAATTTGAAAATTCTAACTTGTACTTTTGTTGATAGAATCTTATTTTATTGAATATACTACTATTCAAAGAAGGTGAGTGGGTAGAAAAAAAACACTTTTACATTAATTTAGCACAAAATTACGCAAATTTGTAATGTAAAATTGTTTAGATTTATTTTCCCTTGACAGGACCAGATATCAAGGCTGATATTTCTACCTCAAATTAAGGTAGACAGTACTTAACTGTATTTTGGGGAAACAAACAAACAAACAAACAAAAAAAAAAGGTGAGGGAAAACAAGAGAAAAGAAGACTATAGGCTCACTCCAAATTCTGCATCAAAGTATTTTATTTCCCAGCTAAATAATGCCCTCTTAGGTCAAAAGGTTGCAATACATAGGTAGAGTATCTGAAGTGAGATGCACCTTTCTTCCAGTTAAACGAATTATCCATCAAGATCTAAAAGAGCAATCATCAGGGCTGCTGGGTACTTGCTGCCTGTGAATAATCAAACCATGAATATAAGCAACATCCTTGGAAGTTTTACCTTGTAGTTTTGTACACTCCTAGAAAGGTGTAAAGTCATTTCTTCCTTAACACTGGTAAAAAATGCACACGAACCTGGACATCTCTGAGCTCCAAAGTTCAAAGCTGAAAGTTGTCCTTACCTATAATTTCCTTGCAGGGATTTTCAGGTGTGATAGGAATCCTGCAAGCTGGACACTGATTATTGTTCTTCAGCCACACATCAATACAAATGGAACAGAAGACATGGTTGTTGACACAGATGACTGGGTGACGCACCTTGTAGCGTTAAGAAAAAGAGCAAGCAAACAGAGAGACACTATGAGTACCTTATACTTTTTACAGGTAATGAAATAGGAAAACATACTACTCCAATATATACTACTCCAATACCATACACTTACTCCTCACGTGTATAGTTGCACTTGATGATCTTGAAGGTCTTTTCCAACCATAATGATATGATTCTAAGTCTGGTCATAAACAGGAAAAATACCTTGTTGTTCTGCTGCACGAGAAGTGATCTCCTGACTCAGCAGTTCCAAGCTTCCCCATTAGTGGTGTCACCAAACCTCAACCATCTTTGCAAGCCTAAAGGCTTTGGTTCCAAGAGCTCCTCGGTACACAGCGTGCTGGGTACCCCCGTCACTGCATTACCCCTACGACTGCAGCCAGCCGCTCCAGCGAAACCCACTTGTCTCCCTAAGCAGGGGGATGCCACGTAGGAACCGATTTCCAAAAGTGTTCCCCTCCCGAACGGGGGATTGCCTCTGGCAACAGCCAACACTTTGTCTTGGAAGAGGCATCACTGAAACAGACAGGATTTCAGATTACATTTAGCCCAAATGTAATCAGCTGCATGAAAATCAACCTTAAAAAGGATAAGGGCCAAATCCATAGAGCAGAAATATGAACCAGTAATTACTAATTCAACCCTTCTGCTAAATATGCATTACTGCTAAATAAGTCATTACCTAAGAATGGGGCAACTGAAAGCTTAAATATTCCAATCAGATGCAGATCCTTTCCATAAGCTTCCCTCCATTCCAGACCAGCAGTGTAAACAAACATTTAGAAAATATTAATGATAATGCATTATTCTCTCTTGTCACTTAACTATAAATCCTGTTTGAAAGCGACGAAGCACAGAAGCACCAAAAAAGAAAACAGAAGAAGGAAAAAAAAAGCTTCCCCTATATCTATGCCTTGCTGAAGCATGTGTTATGGCTTACAGTAATAGGCACTCTCAAGTCTCTCAAGACTTACCATTAATATCTTCTTAAAAATAATTGCTTGATTCCTCCACCACTATCTTCATTCTAAAGGTCTATTTTGAGACATACAAGCAGTGGTATCTATTACTTTATATTCTATTGCATTGCTTTTATGAAGCACTTAAAACCCAAATTCAAGAGAACTCCTATAACTTTCAAAAAGCCCTATCACCCTCAAGATCTTCCTCCCTCTACTTTTAGAAAGGTAGTCAAGCTACAAAGAAAGATGAAATGCTGTCAGGGAAAAAGCAAGCAACTGGAAAGGACAGCTAATAACCACTTTGGAAAACAGACTGGATGTGTCCTGTAGCAATCATACCTACAGCATCAGCATTGCCCAAGCTAAACAAAGAAAACCCAAGCATTTTATCACATAAATACATATGGATCTGATTCAAGGCCCAGATCTGTCAGGCTCTTCCCCAATTTACTTTCTGTGCCTCTGTCACATTACAGGATTCACATTATAAAAAAATCCATTATGACAATCTTAGGAGCCTAAGGGTTTGCATATACACAAACAGAAACTAAGTTCCTAAAGGTGTGAATAGGAAAAGAGTAAGTGATTTCTCAAAGTGTCTGCAGACTCTCACCTCTAATTAAGGAGTTTTTTTTTATGATTAATACAAGTGTTCACCACAAACTCTTGAAGAGTTCAAATATTACAGTTTCAAGCATCAAAAATATATCTCTGTCACTTACTTAAAAAAAAAAAAAAAAAAAAAAGCAAAGCCAAAGACATCCAGCTTTCTCATCGTCACTAAAAGGAAAAAAAAAAAAGACAAACAAAAAAAAAAGAAAACTTTTTCTCTGGACCAGCTTCTTCCTTACTCAGGAGGAGCCAGAGAAAAGCTACATAGCTTTGATTGCATATAAAGCAAAAGAAAATAATAAAGTCTAAACAGTGAAAGACATTTCAGGAGTGCAGGTCTCCTCCCACGGGAGCGAAAGACCCTCAGCTCCCCCAGTCCTGCCATGCAAACGCACTTCCTGCAAGTGAATAATTATTCCATATCTCTAGCAAAGTAGTAAGTCACGTTTATTGCTCTCTAGGGTACAGTGCTTGTGATTTAGACACCTTCACAAGGCTCACCGCAGTGCTGCGGTGCATGACTGCTTTCGGTAGCTCACAATCCACACAAAGCAAAGGAGGCAACAACAGCAGAAGCTGCAGGTAAAGCTCTTGTCACTGAACGCAAAGGCTGGGCTGCAACTTTTCTCCAAGAAGTCTGCCAGCTGCCACAAGCTCATGATGGGCAGGTAACACTGCCTACTCGGGACCAAAAAACAGCAAATTCTACTGTATTACAGTGCAGTTTCAGTTCCTCAGGCAACCACAGAGGCAAAGCAGACTTCAGCTTCTCAGGCAAGGCTCGAGAAGGTGGGCGACTTTCAGGAACTTCTGATTTCTTCCCACTCAAAATGCAAACACTGATGACGTTACCACGCTGCTGGCATGCACTGAAGCCTCAAATCCTGCACACACCTATGCTGCTTTGAGGGCAGTTGTAGACCTTTAAGCAGCAGGCATATATGCAGAAGACATCTAATAGTACTGTGTGAATGCCTATGGCATTCACATGGGAGGGATTCCACAACACACACAAAATTGTGTGTCCAAGCCCTTGCAAGCTGTGATCACTAGGCCCAAGAGAAGAGACCCTCTGTCATTCCAGACTGAACAATCCCGGTAGATACAGACAGAAAAGAGAGGCCTGAAACAGTGGCAAGTTTTTTGGAGTTCCAAGTGTTTGGATAATGATGCGCTCAGCTACAAATAAAACTAAGAAGGCTACACTAAAACAGCATTCAGATTATAAACATAAAATGTAGTTGAGCAATTTAACTCGGTATAAATGCTTATTTACTCATTTGGCAAATAGACTTTACAAATATACCGAGAAAATGGATAACAATGTTTTTCACACTCCCAAGATTTCTGCTCCGTTAAATACAAGGAGCGGATAACATTACTGAAGGAGTCTTTATCTGCTATGTTTTTTTTTTTTTTACTGTCTCACCACTATGCACAGAAAATTTAACTAACATATTTCATTATTTTGCATCAAACCCTTTGCACATTTTGCAAACATATATGAAGATGTATTTTCTCATTGTAGGGTAGAACATACACTAAGTGGGAAGCCTGTGCTACAAGTACTAGAATAGGTTAACTCTCCATTCCACTTTCTGCTTTCTCCTGGAAAACAGGACAAAAACTGCAATATTAAACAAGACAAAGTTTTTCTTCCTCTAGTCTAACTCTTGAAAACAGAAAAGCTTTTTCTAAAGTCTGTCAATGAAGTTATAAGCTGCAGAAAAAGACTCATAAGAAAAAAAGAAAAAAAGTCAGCATGAGCAGCCAAATTTTGCCAAAATTGAAATAATTTCAGACTTTTGGGAAGGAAAGCATTCACTGAACCGATTACAGATGTCACCACAAGATTCATGTGTAACGTGAACGTATTAGTTCACTGCAAGATGCCAAGAAAGAAGAGTGGGGAAAACTCTTCCGGTACAAACTCCAGTACAAACCTGATCGATTTCACAAGTAGGAGACAGTGACATGAAATGAGGCTTCACAGCAATCTATGAATGAATTCATAACAAGGTCATTGAGTGCTTAGATTACTGGAAATTACTGGGAGAAGATTTAATTGGCAATAAGTTACCAGTTTATTTTAATCTTCTCCTTTTCAAATGAAATCTACCCTGAATAATAGAGACAGTTAATCTGTGCTCTTCTCCATTCATACAAACCAGAAAAGGAGAGAAAACAGGGCCACAGCTGGAACACTTTATTTTGTTTCCACAGAAAACCCAAGAAAGGCCTGACCATGGCTGATGAAGCCACGAGGCTGCTGAGGCACGTGGGGAAGAGCAGATGTCCGCCTGCTTTTACCACCTGTGCTGCACCTATTTTGCACCTCCAACACATTGATCCCTTTGCCATTTTATCAAACAAGCAGCAAAGATCTCAGAGCACAGGCCAGGTGAAGTAGAAAGAACTAGGAGAGTAAATGCCAGAGAGTGAATATAAGGGTTATCTGTATTTCCTTGTAATTTCTGATGTGTTTAAAGAGGTTTGCTTTGGTTGGGGGCACAAGGAAATGAGAAAGAACAGAAATGGAGAAAGACAAAGAATGTTAGAAGCAACTAGTGCCAGCTACTAGTTTTGTGGGCTGCTAGAGAAGAATGGACCGGTGACAGCCTCCCCTCCAGAGGAGGAAAAGCACCGAAACCCTCTTGGACGAGAAAGAGGGAAATGAGGCTTTTCCTCCAAATCGCTGGCACGTTGTTCAGTGATTTTTTTAAATCCCCTTAGTTGCACGACTTTCATTTACAAACCGTTTCGCTCATCCTCTGTGATACAGGGCTCAGTCACAAACTCACTCGAGTTTTTAAAATGGTTAAATTCCTACAGACAAAGGCAGGAATAAAACAATCCCCCTCCAAACTGCTGCCCTGAGGGCGATACCCCCAACACTTTATTTTTGCTGGGGGGTAAGGGAGAGCTATGGCCCCAGCTCGGCACAAAGTCCCCACTGTGGCAGAGATGGCAACAGGCTTCGCCACCAGCTCTCCCAGGGCTGGGATCACCCCATTCCCCTGCCTCTGGAATCGGGGATCCGGACGTAGTCCGAGGCAGGGTCCATGGAGATCCTTGGATACAGCTGGGGATGGGATCACCCCTTCTGGGCACCGGAGAAGCGCATTGTCCCACATTACTACAAGGCGGGATTATCTCCCCCTCCCACACACAGACACACAAAGGGGCCTGAGCCCTTCCCCGGGGACCGGGTCCCCCCTCAGGACTAGTCGCTCTTCCTGGATATCCGCCCTCCCAAGGGGATCCTCCGGGGAAGGGAATAAGGGAATCACCTCTCCCTTCCGCCGCCCCCCGCCCCGGATCTCGCCCGTCCCGCGGCCGGGATC
>NW_010580055.1:25709-107503 GCF_000705375.1 Tinamus guttatus
GCAGGACAAGTGCTGGGTCCTGCACCTGGGGAGGAATAACCACAGGCACCAGGACAGATTTGGGGTTGACCTGCTGGAAAGCAGCTCGGCAGAGAGGGATTTGGGAGTCCTGGTTGACAAGAAGTTAACCATGAGGCCACAATGTGCCCTCGTGGCCAAGAAGGCCAAGGGGATCCTGGTCTGCATGAGGAGGAGCGTTGCCAGCAGGTCGAGGAAGGGGATCCTGCCCCTCTGCTGAGCTCTGGTGAGGCTGCACCTGGAGTGTTGTGTGCAGTTCTGGGCTCCCCGGTACAAGAGGGACATGGAGGGTCCAGCATAGGGTGACAAAGATGATTAAGGGACTGGAGCATCTATCTTATGAGGAAAGACTGTTTAGCCTAGAGAAGAGAGGACTGAGAGGAGAGCCGATCAACATGTACGAGTACCTGAGGGGAGAATGTAGGGAGGATGCGGCCAAACTCTTCCTGGTGGTGGCCACTGGCAAGACAAGGGGCAATGGGTACATGGGAAACACAGGAAGTTCCACCTCCATATGAGGAAGAACTTCTTTCCTGTGGGGGTGACAGAGCCCTGGAACAGGCTGCCCAGAGAGGTTGTGGAGTCTCCTTCTCTGGAGATCTTCAAAACCTGCCTGGAAGCAGATGATATAAAATGGAAATGTAAATGCATGAAATGAAAAATTATTATGTTTTGAGATTTAAACAGAACCACTGATATGTGAAATACATTAAAAGAATTTATCAAGCACTTAGCAAAAAGCACAGGGAGCGAATCCCAGTGAATACCTCTTTCTTAGCTTTATTTCTATATTGATTTTTACTGAAAAGCAGACAATACCAAGAGCAGAAAGGATAAATACATGAAAGAGAAATCAAAAACAAGGAACTACATCCTACAATTGACTTGTGAAACCCTTTTAAATGAGTCTGGGATAAAGCTGGAGCCTTTTCAAAGGCATAACTTTCCCTGCTTCAAAAAAGTGTAAGTAACTGGAGAGTGACCTGATAGAGAACAAGATCTGTTAGGATGAATATATTTTCTCTCAACCAAAAATAGCTCATAAAAAGTGAGTTATTTTTCTGAATAGGCTGCTAAAAGGAATGTATTTTCTGTTTAAGCAGGTTAAACTTATTTGTTTAGCAGATTTCTGCTGAAGTTGGATGCCTAGACAGTGAAAAAATACTTCAAAAATTATTTGTGATCTAATAGTGCCTGAGGTTTAGTTGGAATTTATGGGATGATGTTACCAACTCTTCTGGGGCACAGAAAATATTTAATTCTGCAGTGCTGCGAGAGAGACCGCGCAGAGAGAAGGAGAGAGCTGGAGGGGTAACAATCTGCTGCGGCTAAGGGGAGCTGGGAAATGTAACGTGACGACAGGAGGTAGCGAGTGCTTAAAGCGCCCGAGCTAGTCGAGGCAGCAGTTGTACAGGCAGGAACAGGGCCTTTTCATCCAGGCGCTAAGAGGAAGCGGATAAAAACCTCCCTGGAATGCCTGGAATGTCTGCCGAGACCGGAGGTGCACGAGTCTGGCAGGAGAGCAGCGGTGGGTCGATTGCTGCAGAGAAAGGACGGAGAAGGATGGGTCAAAACCCAAAGATCAGAATCCCCAATCGTCTCTTTTGGGATTAAAGTTTAAACTCGTTAAATTCATCAGCTACTTCCTTACGTGTCCTGCAGTCTCAGGGACTTTGAGACAATTAATGGTGTAAATATGCAACATAAAAACAAAAATGAAAATTTATTTGGTGAATCTTTTAAAGGAACCAATGTAGTACAGGATAAGGTGGCCAGAGTACAAAACTGAGCCAGTAGATCTTTTCAATTTGAGACTCCTTCCTGCTTTTTTGGCTCTTAAAAGCCAAATGAAGCTACTGTATTTTTTTTTGCTAACAGGGCATGGGTGTTTTAGATACATGTACATGTACATTTTTTTTTCTCTTTTTTATATTCTTTATGGTGAGGTTGAAGCGACCGTGGGACCTGCCAAACAGTGACAAAACAGAATATCCACTCTTACTATTCACTTCTGCAACACTAAAGTCTGCCTGAGTTTACCAAAAGGCTGAATCTTTATCTTTTCAGAAGGGTTTCGCAGGCAATTTTACATGTTTCAGGGGAAAATACTGTGAAGTTTGCCTAAAAGCAAGAGTAGAGGTCCAAAGATGGGATTCTTCTGCCTAAGTTTGGAACCACGATCCTCAGAACGAACTGCTTTCGGAAAGTGAAGACAGGCTTTTTCCCTTCTCCTCCGAATTTTGTTATTGGTCTGCTCTGTACAGTGTCAACCTCCCTATACAGCTTCTGCCTTGCTGGGTCCTACTGTTTGACTCCTGGATGGGGACACTCAGGCTGCCTAATCCCATGTTCTTGATGCTGGAAATACACGACTTGCCATCTATACTGTGTAAGCTCTGTAAATTACTCTTGCTGCTCGCTCTTTGAGAGCTCCTATCTGACTTTCATTTTAAAGGAAAGGTTGATTTTCGGCTTTTTCTTTAAAATAGGCGCTTGGTTTTGGCTGTGGAGAAAATGCTAAATGTTGCACCTGCAGAAAGGAAATAAAAAGGAGGCCAGAGGCCGGAACGTAATTCTCTGGCCATTGGGTAAGTGGATTTGCCCAAGTGAAAGCGTAGCTTTGGCAGTTTAATCATGCTCGAGATTGACAGTCGTGTATGAGCTCGGTGCACTTAATCCTCTCCTTTGCATAAAACAATAAAAAATCACAATAACTTTTACAGAGGCAGTTTTCATTTTGATTTTAACTGCGCTAACTTTATCTCATCTTAAGGCAGAAGACGCCTCCTGTCAGGCACTGTTGTCCGTAAAGGAATTTAAAGTGACTGGCTCAGGCTCAGACACCTTCCTTTTAGACATCTAAAGTTAAGTGCAAAAGAACAGAACCCGTTCTTTTTGACCCATTTGTAAGACATTTTTGATCCTGCCCACGTGACACTTTCGTTTTTCTTGCTGCACGTCAGCGTGGAGTCAAACAAGTAAATAAAAATGCTGGCTTGCATTTGAAGTCAGGGGTTCAACCCACGGGCCTAGAAGGTTCCACTACCTCCCTTTTTGCTGTTGAGGAACGCATGAGAAGTTGATACCCTGTCAGGCCCTTTTTAGATGAATATTCTATCTGAACAAAATGAGGTGTATTAGGATGACATCCTAGGGCAGGAGGATGTTCCAGGAGCGCTGTGTTGTGCAGGCCCTCTCTAACACACCTTCAGTGTGTGGTTTAGTCTAAAGATAGATTCACGGGCCCTGTGGGCAGCTCAAAATGTGAGGAAATGTCCTCCAATCTCAAGGCTATGTGGTGCTGTCCGGCTTCGCTCACCTTGCCTAAACTCTCTTCCTATTAAAGGGTTGCTCTTGTCAAATCTATGCACCTACCTGTGGCACATACAGCATTTTTTGAGCTGTGCAAATGAGCTAGTCCATTAAAAAGTATGGGTAAACAGTGCTCTGTCTGTATCTTGTGCCTCTTTTATTCACTAGCGAATACAAAGCCTTAGTGAAACAGGCAATATAATAGAAAAGGGTGAATTTTAGCTGCTTTTTATTCATGGAAAATTCTGACATCTCCAAAGTTGAACTGACTCCAGGAAAACCAGCTAGCCATACACTGAACATCTTCAAGATTGGGCTCTTATTCTGCAAATTGTGGCTGCTACTGAAGCTCTGATGTTCCTCCTCACATCGGAGTTTGGACCACAGAATATGTTAGTGAGAAATAGGTGTGTTACTGCGACAGGGCTTTCCTGATCTTAAAATGTCCTTAGGACAGCCTTAAAGTGCACCTTGTGGTGCACTTATACCATCTGGGCACGTCTCCCTGGGATGTAGCATGGATAGAGGCCAAGCAGTGCAACACACAGGAAAATTTGGGAAAAAGTACGAAGATCGTGAAGGTCAAGGATTTCCTAATTTTTCTTCCTCGGGAGCGAGGGCAAGTTGGAATTAATGGTGTAAATCTTAATGGGTGGATTGTGCTGAGCCGTGCGGTTCACCTCAGTTGTTTTCTCCATCTCAAATGTTTGGCAGCCAATGAGAACATTCCGTCAAACCGGAGATTTATAATGAAAAGTCAACCCTAATTGAATTTCTTCATTAAGAACACCATCAAACAGATACAGAACACCTTACGCCACCTTGTTTAAATTAGATTCATTTTTCTGATTAATTATTAAAAGGAAAGTTTAAAAAATCATAAAATCTTAAGTGCTATTAAAAATTGATTAGGAATGCATTCTTTCATTGACCCAGTTTGTATATTTTTAAATTTTTTTCATCAAAGCTAATACATTTGAGTAGCTGCCTCATGCAGAAGTTTGTAATCATTTGGTCATCAGTCAATTAATCACAGCTTCATAAATATTGATCTCGGATTACATTTATTTTTCATTCTTGAAAGATAGTTTTTTATTAATTTAGGCTCACTCGCACACGTTGCGGCTTGCACTGAGATTATTTTAAAAGTCCTATTAAAATTTAATTTGAGTAGCCAGCCAACAGCGCAGGCCCCGCGCACGGTGCCTCCTTTCGGCAGGTTTGTCACCTCGTCCTGAAGGGACCTGGGTACCCAAAGCTTGTACTCGCTGGCTAGCCCGTAGAAGTTGCTTTAGTTGGAAGTCGCAGGCTGGTGCCATCCTGAATAAAAGGAGTAGTTTGCAAATACGTGCAGGAAACCCTATTAGACATGAATACATGGCAGGTAGGAAGGCATAGCTGGAAAGCAGCCCAAAACCTTCACTGGGCAGGAGGAATTCTTTCCCATTCCAGCCTTCCCGCTGTGATAGGCTTGGGTCCTGCCTCCTAATCTCTAGTAAAAGGCGTTTTAAGACAAACTGCTGTTTCCCAAACCTGACTTGAGTGAGGGTTTTGGAGTGATTTGATCATGCAGCAAGTGTTCCCTTTCACACCTTTGTCCCGAGAGGGACATCTTTAACATCTTTAAAAAGTCCCAAGGCTCATCGTTAATGTCTGAAGTCAAAACTGGTTCCCCCTCTTTGCCATTTCAAAACCATGTCTATTTTGGCACAGCTCTTCTGAAATACAGCCTCGAATCGTGGGCAACTGTGGTTCCCACTGTCAGTACAAATGGGAGTCATGTGAATCCCCATCAGCATTGCATATTTTCACTGAGTTTGGTGTGTGTAGCATGGAGAATGAATCATTTTTAAGGCTATTCATGTATTGAAGATTGAAAAAAACACTGTTCTGGGTCCTTGGGTCCAAATTATCTTTTGGAGTCCTATTCCCCAAGCAATCTCTATTATTCCTTTACCATATATGAAACGTAGTGCAACATCCTCCTATACACCTGTTGTACTCACAGCACTATTTTTTTCCCACTAAAAATGAATGACCCTGCAACAAGTTCTCAGACCTCTTTCCTTTAAATCTCACTCTTACCCTTACTCTTCTGCCCTTTCACGAAAGTTATGCTGTAAAGACCACGTCAGAGACAGCATGTGAAGAGGGCATCCAAACAAGACGTTTAATAAGCTGAAGTTGTCTAATAAACAGCATCTGAGCATTTCTTCGGAGCAGTGTGGCCATCTGAACTAGCCGCCCATTTCTTCTATGTTTTGACAGATGCTAGTGCGAGTGGGAGCAATATGTTAAGTTTTATAATTTAAAACTTTATAAACTATCAGCTTGGTAATCCTGGACAGTCTTTGCTGGCAGAAAATGAAACGAAAGAAAAAGCTCCAAAGCAAAAGGGAGAGATGATTCAAATAAAGCTCCAGCTTTTCCTGGCTTTCCGCTGCAGACACCTGCAAAATGGCCCAACTGGAGTTTTTGCACTGAAGTATTGTGGCACTAACTCACTGTTCAACAACTTCGGCACTTCTGAGAATATCAACTTTAGTTTAATATTGAACTACTAGTTTAGGGAAATGCGTCTTTTTCTTGGATCCCTTTTTACTTGGTATCTCCCTGAATACAGAACTCATTCAATGGAATGTATGCAAAGCTGTGTGTTTCACCAAGATCATTTTAACTTCATAGTACATGTAAGAGGAAAATACTACCTCTCCTGATAGTATAAAGATTAGATGGATATTTCTGTTTTGTGAAATATGCTAAATTTCATCTTAATTGGATTGAGTGGATGCAATAAGTTCAGAGGATGCAAAGCTCTGCTGATCTTTGAAAGGCTTTCAGATTTTTTTTTGTTAAAGGTGAAAAAAAAAAGTGTTGTTCTGTGTTTTGTCACCATAGATATTTGCCCTGCACGCAGAAGCAGAGACCTTTGGAGTGCAGTGGCAGCCAGAGCACCGTATATGGCACCTCGTGGGACCAGCCATTCATCAGCAGGATATATAAGATGCTACGGCTCCAAATCAGTCCCAGGCCTTTTCTTGCCTTGCCCCTGAAATCTGCAGTCCCAGTTTCTCTGCCTCTTCGTACAGCAGTGCTTAGCAAAGACGTTTAGCATTCAAGTAATTTCTGTTGTTGTCTGTTATGGTAATGCTACCGGATCAAAACAGAAATACCCAACCCCGTTTTGAGTAGCTTGGTAGCTTGTCAGACATGACGACAGAGACGTCGGAGCGCTCCTGGGACAGCCCAGCTCTGGTAAATAAACCTCTGAGGCCACTTCCAGGAAAAACACGGCCTGAGAAATACACTGCTGTAAACATTTTGTACATTAAATATATGAGAGAGAGAAGAAAAGAGGTAGCATCCGCCCAGAAACTGCTGGAGCTTAATAGTTTACTTGTTACTGTTTTCTAAATCTATCCGGCGGGGGGTTACATTGGGAAGGAAACGGAGAAACGGAAAAGCACAACCAGAAGCAATTGGAGCAAAGAGCCAATAAGCCAAGGGGACGGAGGGGACCCAAGGCAAAAACTGTAGCGATATCCTGGCGATGTTGTCGATATCCATCCACCCCTGCCCGAGCAGCAGCTGTAGCTGCTCCTCCAGCAGCTCCGCTCCCGGGCTGCTCCCCCCTGCAGCTCCCCCACGGCTCCAGGCTGGTGATGGGGACATCGGGGACGTTGCAACACTCCCTTAGCGCAGGATCCACGTGGACGTCGCGGCAGCCCCATCGGATCGGGCAGGCGGGTTCCCCAACGCGCCCTTAGCGCAGGATCCACGTGGACGTCGCGGCAGCCCCATCGGATCGGGCAGGCGGGTTCCCCAACGCGCCCTTAGCGCGGGATCCACGTGGACGTCGCGGCAGCCCCATCGGATCGGGCAGGCGGGTTTCGCAATGCACTGTCACAGATTCCTCATAGGATTCGCGTGGCTGAGAGAAGTAGGTATCGCCCCAACGCGCCCTTAGCGCAGGATCCACGTGGACGTCGCGGCAGCCCCATCGGATCGGGCAGGCGGGTTCCCCAACGCGCCCTTAGCGCGGGATCCACGTGGACGTCGCGGCAGCCCCATCGGATCGGGCAGGCGGGTTTCGCAATGCACTGTCACAGATTCCTCATAGGATTCGCGTGGCTGAGAGAAGTAGGTATCGACACCTGAGCTAATCTCCACAAGCACCTCTGAGAGTCACGGCGGAGAAAAGAGCTTTCTAGGACATGACACATCATATACTAAGATACACATCCCAGACAGATTAAATTGATTGTGCTCTTAAAAGTGCCTTGTTTTTCTCCATTGACTATAAAGGGAGCCTAGGGAAGGCAGAGTAGACACTAAATAAGTTTTAAGACAGATGAGATCGGAATAGAGAGGCATGCTTTAATCATCCCTGCAAACATGATTAGAAAAATAATGGGAGCTTTGACAAATAACCAATAGTCTTAATTTCAATGAATTTTTTTCATGATCATATCCTAAATTCAGTGGATTTAGAATCAAGAGGTTTATCATCTGCAGGCAGAAAGTCAGACTTATTTAAAACTCATCTTTCCTTACAAACAGCTAGACTTTTCCTTGCTGATAAATCTGGAAATGAACCATTTGGTCCAATGTATCCCGCCGGGAGCTTTCCTTGCAAGTGCCACTTCCTACAAAACGTCCTTTAAAAAGAACTGCACTCTGACAGTTTTGGGGAGGAACCTCTTTCTACATAAATGCACTAGTTTAGTTTGTTCATTTACACATTTTTTTCCTCCTCTCATATATTTTTTATTATTAAGGGACAGAGCTATGATCAGTGAAAAGAGGGGAATAAAGGCCACCAATGAATACATATTTGTTGAGAGTGATTGTAGGGAAGCTGGACTGACCCGTCATCTGCACTGAAATATACGGATAATTTGTCCATTAAGTGCTGTCAGCAAAAATCAAAGAACTGACAACTGTGTTTGTCTTTTACTTCATTTTCTTGGCTGTAGAGAGTTAAATAAAACCCTGGATGTTATAATGGTCTCCCCAAAAGGCCCTAAATTTAACAGGAATTGAAAACTGGGAACCCAGCTTTCAATGGCTGAGCCCTGCAGACCCCTATGGTCAGAGCATCTACCGACCACAGCAGGACTTTTTCCTGAGCACAAAGGGACCTAGAATGGGAGCAGAAGCCACTTTGCAGCTTCAACTGAACATGCAGCTTATAAAGGCCATAAAAATGTGTTTTTCTTGTAATAGGCTATGAGTGTTTTAAATTCAAATTGGATACCTTTAAACTCGGAAGGAGAACGCTACTCACACTGATAACTTAATAGCACATCTAAATGTCTTTTAAAAGACGTCAATTTCCCTATTAAGACCAAATAGACTGTCTGTTAATTTGACAGAATATCCATGTTCCCTGAACTTAGGGCTATAAAAATTGTTCATCTGCTCAGTCACAGGCCATTTAATTTTGGATGCATCATTGCCAGTTGGTTACAGTAATTAGCATTCCCTGTATTGTGGCAGCTTCCCTGAAGCTATGCTAAGTAGGGTTACACGTCTGTATGGAAACATAAGCAGCCCTGTGCAAATGAGCCCGGCCACCCATCTTACAGACAGAAGCCCTGGCTACAGCTTCTTGGCTCAGGGTGCCCTATATGCCCACCTGCAGATCTTATTTACTGGTTATTAATGACACGAGCTGTAGGCAGCTGGGAAAGGCACAGCAGGCAGTTTAAAACCCCCTCTCCAAACTACCCTTGCAGCCTTCTCGTTTCTTTGATACACACCTGATCTTTTTTTTTAATTTCTTTTTTTTTTAATCCACTCCTATTACTTTTTTTTTAACGAAGTTTGTGAGATGCAAATCAGTTCTTTGGATGTACATTGTGTGTACGTGCATATGAAAGCCTTCGAGCTGAGGCACATTTGTTAATGCAGTTACTTGCCACTTAAAACATGGGGGGTTTCAAACATTTTGAGCAGCCTTTCCCTACTATGAAAATATGTTGCAGATATTTTGGTTGGAAATGTTTTTTCCTTGTCTCCTAATGTCTAAAGTAGTGTTTTTGTTGGGTCCCTTCCAACCTTAAGCATTCTATGATTCTCTGATTCTATGGTTCTATTTTTTTTTTCTACAGAAACACCAGCTGCCAGTACAGGCGTATGGGAAGTGCTGGAATCGTAAAGGCTGGGATATACAGTACAATAGCCCAAGCCACAGATAAATTAAGGAGCGGCCGAGGTTTGTGCCGGTTGTTCTGCAGACTCCGCACATTTCCTTGTCCTGGGTCGCGCGTCTGCGCTTCCCGTTCGTTTCCTGGGAAACCGGCGGGCGGTTGTAGGCCCGGCAAGACGTAACACTAAGAATAATTCCTCCCATTTAATCCACCCCGCTTTTCACTTCTTAATATACTGGAAGGTAACTAATATTTAATACCATGAAATGTATCTGTGCATGTTTAATGATTCAATTAATCAGAGAGAAACCTTCTTTATAATTAAATATAGATAGGCTATAGTCTTTTCTTCTCATTGACTGATGCTGCTGAGAATAAGGGATAAGAATAATTTTATACTATTACTCTGTTTGCCTTTTATTAGGGCTCTGAACTGTTTAGGTGAGTAAGATCAACCATAAAACCACATTTTTCCGTAGAGTTATGCACTCTGCAATTTCTGTATTCCATAAAAGTCTAGCGGTTTGAATTTAGATACCAATACCTATGAAGACTCGCACATGTGTTTAAGCACAGAAGTTCCACTGATACTAATGCAGTTATTTGCATTAAATTTAAAGCATATAGTTCAGGCATTGCAGAACTGGCTTTTTGATTCTGAGCTCTTTGAGAGGAGGTTGACTAATACCATATATACTTGCAGTGTAAGACCGTGATTTGGGTGGGACTTTAATAATAATTCGTTACTTTCTACTGAGTAGCAATTTTACTAATCTGCTTCTGGACCTCTTGACTTGATTACTTAAAGAAAGGTTACGAACTGTCACTGCAGTTTGTATGTCTCTTTCTACAGCTGCATGTAAAATTCTGTAACTATAGGGTACAAAGAAGCCAACTGTCTTCAATGCAGTATGCAGATGGAGTGCATATATTGGCAAGTTAATAAAATAAGGTAATGATGTACATGCAGGCAGATTTAAATATGGAAATGGAGATTTCCTGCTTCTTGACTTCATATAAATTGTTGAATATATTTGTTTAATGATTTATACAGAGCCTCCAGCCATAGCAACTAGGTGCTGTTTACAAAAGTTAAAACATAAATTACACAGACAGTCTACAATGGCCTTCCCTAAACGACCACCTCTGCTGCCAAGGACACCACATGTTAATAGTCACGCTGGGAGGCCATCCCTATCCGTTGAAATGCCCTTCTGTTTACCTGCCTCCTCCTCGCGGATCCTTACCAGTGGATCCAGCAGCAGCTACAGGCAAATACCATGAGATGCCACCAGACAAGCAGCAGCGTTAGCCTGTAAATGATATGCTGCTTCTAATACAAGTGTTTTTAAATGAGTACGTCTCTAAGTTTGTGGGAACACAGCTGAATATACTTGAGTCCTTGGAAATGAATGTATGCAGTTCCTGTGTTTCCACAGGAAACATGGGCCTTTTATATATTAAATCCATATGGGCTGGTAAGCTTAGGTAGCAGTCTCGAGTTTGATCATTTGACCTTTCCACATGAGAGCATAAAAAACTTACTTTTACAAGTTTTTCACCACTCACATTTCACCTCCTCATATTTTCAACATATATATCTACCTTTTCATGAATGGATATTGTTCCTTGTGATCGTAACAGGATAACAACTTACCCCCCAAGAAAACAAACAAACAAAATGAACAAAAAAGGTTATACTAGTCAAGGAACCTAGTCTGTAGAACAAAGACATGACTATACTCATTCTATAACACTTCAGTCAAGAAGGACCCATGAATTTGTTTTTAAGATGACCTGAAAGCAGAAAAAGGAAGGGTTTTGCTCAGTTTTGCCCAGATGTCTGCAGCAAAGCTAACATATGTTATTGGAAACATTTCTACTTGGACCTTAGAACTTATGGGTACAAAACCTGACTGATACCCATGGGATTAGGTTCTCTTTGTAAGCATTTACTTAAGGGCGGTAATATGCTGCATTCAGATGTATTTGATAAAAAGGTAATATTCAGCAGAAAAAAAAAAAAGGAAACTTCTCTGGATATATAGTGCATTCTACTAATTTCCAGAATGGTCTTTTAAAGGTATTTAATAGGAACTGATGGCATTCAAGTAGGCTGGCTATCACATTTAGAACATTTAGTGCCTCAATACATGTTGTAAAGATTGGTGGTTTGGAAGGTTTTAAGAATTCCTTTGTCGCTACCACTCTTTTTCCTTCAATTCCAGCAACACGATCAACAACTGCAAGTTTGGAATGTTACACTTAGCCATATGTTTTTTGGATATGATCAGAAGACAAACATTCCAAAAAACATAGTTATCACATGGCCATATCATTAATACTTCAATCCATGTTGTATAAGACATACAAATATCTCTTGTTCAGGTACATGAAAAAAAAGTACAAAGAATAATCAAGCTAATTTTTTGCTGGGTCCAAACCAAAGAAATTCTCATGATTGAAATTTTCTAGAATATAGAATCAATATGAAAGCAATTCACGGTAAATCCACAGCAGAAATTTTAGAAATGCCTCTTTGGATATTCCTCAAGATAACAATGCATCAGGGAAAATGAAATATCCAGCATTATATTAGAGTAGTAACACTATTATTACACTAATACAAAATTAGATACAGTTACACATCATGTCAAAATAAAAAGAAAAGCCCCTTCCAGCTCCAAAATAACATTAGCGTTCTTTTGCCACTAATTAAAAATATTAGGTTTAGGAAGGGAATTTAAATACCTGGTGAAGTACATCATAATGAACAATTCTTTTAAAACTTTTATAAAAATGTCCTGTCTCAATTTTATGAAAAGCCTAAAGGGAATTGTTTGAGAGGGACTGTTTGAAAGGGATTGTTTCTGGTGAAGCAGCCAAACCCGTAAAGACCAAAGACTTCTTATTTCTGTGGAAAACAGTGGGCAGATAATAGTCATCAGAATCAGATAATCTACCACTTCAGTAGAACCTCTGTAGGGATGTGTGGGGTCATTACTGCAAACCAAGAGCCTAATTTCTGTGTACTTCAAATATGAATAAATGTCACTGAGACTGTGTGTGTACAGCATGTTTGAAACCCTAGATGACCCTAACTGGGCATCTGAAAGCAAGGTAGTAAGAATTATAGATCACTTTGAAAAAGTTGGCTCTGGCAAATTTGGTTTCTGTCAGAGGTTCAGTGAGCAAGTCAGTCAGCTTTGCTAGGTCTATGCTCACATCTCAAGCCTCACGGTGGTGAGTAAATCACGCTTGCATATGCTCAGTACTAGTCTTTGCTGAGTTTTCTTTGCTGGAATATTTATTTCAAAGAATTTTCTTTGGCAGCATTAGTCAGTCTGGGGTACAAGATTGTGTGTTAGAAGCTCTTGGAAGCCAGTTTAAAGGTCTGTCCATACATAAGATTTGCATCAGACAAACAACCTTGTTGCATTCATATGACTAGTTTTAAGGATCTGCTCCAAAACTTATAATAATTATGATGCATTTTTAAAGCTAGGTGGTAAAAGAAGAACAAATAAAATGATTAACCTTTTACTTTTTAATAGATTACATTCTTCATTGGCAGATTTGTTTCAAAAATCAAGCCTTCTTGGTTTTCTGCCTCTTCCCATAAGCCTTCCTTTTCTTAAAGACGAGATTTTATTCTTGCTTCCCTTTCTCTTTTTTACACTTCTATATCCTGATAGGATCATCTGTGTTTATTAAAGAAGAAAGCTGGCAAACCAGAACTTTACAAAGCAAAATTTGAAGGACTCAAAAAGATTCAAAGAATCTGAAGAATGCAATAGCCAAGATGGGCAATGGCAGAGTTTGGGCAGTAGATAATCTATCAAGGAACAAAGGAGAGAGGAGGTACAAAGAGGAGAACAGAAAAATAAAAAGAGAGGGAGAGAGAGAACAACACCAGAAAAAGCTGCCTGTGAGATCTATTAGGCTGTGGAGCAGCGCCTGAAAGAAGTCTAACTACTAAGTTCCATTTAAATCTGGACTGGACAAAGCACTAAAAATATCCATCAGGGAACGATACTGTGTTGGCAGGCGCCTGGAATAGCCGGTATAATAAATCTTGACTGCCTCTTCTTCCTGTAACTCCGTATTTCAGTATAAGGTATTCTTTATATGCAAATGCAGCATGGAGCATAGACTATATTGAATAAATAATGTAGTCATGTTGTGGGGTTTTTGTTGCTGTTGCTGTTGTATCCTGGGATCTCAAAGTGCTTTACACTGAGCTAATGTGTAATCACTGATGTAAAAACACCCTTGTAACACAGCTGCTGGCACCAATCTCACAGCAACACAACTTTTTATTTTTATTAATTTATCTATTTAGATGTATTGCGTTTATCAATTATTCTAGGCAACGAGGAATGAACAAACAAATGCATGGAGCCAAATCCATTAGAAACGAAGTTTGTTTGTTTGGTTTGTTTATTCGTATACCCAAACAAGCCTGTAAAGAAAGCAGATACCTCATGGCCCCTTCTATTCAATGAAGAATATAAACTTACAGATAAGGTATCAGGAATAGCTGCAGGAATCTTTCTTAACTATTAGGGTGCATTTATTCCTGTTGAACATTGGCTCCAGTGTAGTTACTCACCCACTCCCAAGTACCTTTCCCAGGAAAAAATGAAAGTCTGGTGACTCTTCTCCCAAGACTTGGAGAGTAATAGAGTGAATGATCAGTCTTTCATGAACAATAAGAGAATGGAGAAGGAGAATAAAATGTTCCTTGGAAATTTTCCCTCCTTAGGCATTTTTGGTCCCAAAGCTTCTATCCCAGACTGAAAGGAAGGAAGGGATATGATGTGTGATAGTTTGTCACAAATGGGAATAAGCCTTCTCTTAGCAGTACTGTGTGTTCACCTCAGTATATATAAGAGTGCTCATCCCCTTGATGATGCAGAGTATGGAATAGTGTAGGTCTGATCATGTCTTGCTCAGAGAGTGATCTAGATTTCCTCATATTCAACTCAGAGTAATAAAAGGGGGATAAAAAGGAAAAGGTATGAGGCTGCTGCAGCCTCTTGTACATAGTTGAGATATGGCCAGGATACATCTCTGGTCCTAAATACTGGGAAATGTCCGCATCAGGACTGATTCCTTGCTGTAAGTTCCGCACTGCATAAGCAGTGTAAGGCAGATGACCTTTTTCTTTATGGCACTAAATCCCTAATGCTACCTGCTGTCTTTGCACAGTGCTTTGGAAGGGGCTATAAGGTATGAGAATTGCAAACCACATAACATTTCTGCTTTGCCATGTAATTCATCAGTTCCATGGATTTGTGTCAGATCCAGCATTCTCCCGGTAGCAGAACTTTATGCATGTTCCGAACGTAATACTGAGATGTCTTGTCTAGGTTTTGTATTTTAGACTTCTGTGAGAGAAGAACAACTCTGCTTTGAGTCCATGATTTCTGTGAACTCAAGTGTTTAGTTCATCATTCTGCAGAACAAGAAAAAAAAAACTTGAAGCAGCCACAGTTTTAGTTCTACATGTTAGAAAAAGAAATAAACGGATTCCTATTATTTTTTGAGGGCAGATCTGAGATCTTTCTTAATATGAATTAAATTGCATATGAATTGCATTCTGATGTTTCCTGTTTGGACATATTTATATTTTTATTTCTGGGCAAAGTTTCTAATCTTGGCTTTCAAATGCTTGGCATTTCCATCATTAGTTTCTCCCCTTCTCTCCCTTTGACTGTAAATTAGGCTTTTTAATATGAGCTTCCTCAGGCAGATTGTGGTATATACAGAAAACATGTCCAGCGTAAGTGGGATTCTTGTATCTCATTAAAGGCTTAGTTATGATAGCAAAAGAAATAGTGAATAAATACGGTCTTGGATAGCTAAGTGAATGTTATGGAAAGAAACTAAGTAGAAAAAGGACTTGCCCTGGCACTGGTTAAGGTTGACCACCCCTTTCACTTCCCTGGGAGCTGGGGAATCAGAGCAGGGTGAGCGTGGGCAGCAGAAAGGAGAGCAGAAGGGAGAGCAATACCTCTGTATAGACTCGCTTCTGAGCTTGCCAAGCAGAAGTGGCGCCTGCGCATTAATCTGAATTATCACAGCCAGTTTTCCCCTTGTAGCCAGCTCAGTCACAGCATCAGGATTTCTTTCTTAAACAAGAGGTGAGCTGAGCCCAGCGTGGTGACACTAGGAAAACTAGAGGAGGAGAGAATAAAATTGACTGATTTTAGACAAATTAGGAATTGAAAAGGCTCTGAGGTCTGACACAACTTTCTTTTCATCTAGCTATTAACATCATAATGCTGCTTTCCGTTAATACTGCCAATTATCACCCTTTTCCAGAAAAAAAATCTCTGCATCTTTTGAGTTTCTCTATTATATCATTTTCTTAAATGGTCATTTATAATTGTTTTTCTATTTGTGGAGGTTTTTTTCTTTTAAAATCCTGTCACAAACTCCTATCATGAACTCTCTAAGTTTTAAATAATATCCTATTTTACTACTACTTCTAATTTGATCACTTGTAGACATTTTTCATCATAATATTACAAATGGGAGTGTTCCCTTACAAACCTGTTGTTCACACACAGAGATAAACTTGTTGGTTCTGAATCAAAAGACATTAAACCCCAATTGTTCTATGGGGCTTTGGATCAGACATTCTGTAAATTGTACTCTTAATTTTTAATCCTCTCTCTCTTGTTTTTCCTCCTTTGACAGAAAAGCTGTTCACCCAGTTATTGCTACATCCAGTATTTCAGATGTTGCTTAATCCAGTTATTGTATGGAACCTTCTCATCTATTTTTCATGCATTTGAAACTCTCTGGTATCATAGAGTAATGCAAGGCTGGTCTTTTTCAGGCATATTTTCAGTGTTTTCCCCATAGCAACTCACAAATCCTTTTCTCCTAAACATGGCTCTGCATAGTGTGTTCTGTTCAGCACATATTCCCTTGGTGGGATAGCAGTTCCCAGAGTCTGGGATAAGTTTGAGGACTGAGGTTTGGAGAGTTTTCAGAATCATGCAAAGGTTTTTGAGAGAAGAATATCTGAAACTGAGAAGATTGAAGGCTTATTCATTGTAATATTATTTTATTTTTCTAATTTGCCAAAGACTCAGTATTTTTTTTTTCAAATTTCTCTCCAAAGTGACATAGGCAACAAAGGTGTTACCGTTCCACAAAGAAAAATATGTTGTTATCTACTACTGTTCTCTTCTAAAAGGAACATTGACCGCTAGCTGTCACTTGAGTGGTGACTGGATTTGCTGGATGTACATGTGCACATACACATGCAGCCAAGAGCCCCACACTCTGCATGTGTATATATTTTGTTTTGCCTTAGCTTTAGCTAAAACTTTAGCTTGGCTGCGTGTGTATGTTGTGTTTTACTTTAGCTTTCTTTGGTGTCCTCAGGTACCGTGCTGACCTCCCCTGGCAGGGCTGATCCGTGTTCTCAGCAGCAGCTGCAGTTGGAGCTGCTTGGATCGGCTGCAAGTATTTTCTGCTGACTAGAGCCAGGGGAGTTTGGAGAGAGCAGAGCGGTGCTTGCGAGCCGAATGCATAACACAGGTGGTTGGGATTGTGCAGAGAGCTGAGCTGGATTTCTAAAGGCACTTGGCACACCTACATGCATTCCTAGAGGGATCTTCCAAAGCCACGCAAAACAATGGAAATGCGCCATTTGTTTCACCTGACTTTGACTATCTAGTTAGCTAGTTGACTCTTCTTTCTGGAGAGAGAAGAAAAAAGTCTGGATTTCATCCCATCCCAAAACAGGTGCCTGAAGTAGATGGGTTAGACAGGTCCATCTCATCCCCCCGAATAAAGGGAGCAAGAGAAAACTTACTTTGAAAAAAAAAAAAAACAAAAAACCCCTGTATTCCTACCATCAAGACAAAAGTATGGAATCAAATAATTGTGCAAAATGAAGGTTATGCGAGTTCAGGAAGGCTGCAATTTTTGAAATACATTTCCTGCTGGATAATATTTTCTGTTTGTTTGTTTCTAATGGAATCTGACCCTGACCTCCTTTGCTAGACATACTGATTATCAGGCAAAATACTTACTACTAGGCCTAGTATCTCTGAGTAGATATAGTTGAATGAAATTCAAAATCATTTCAAAGAATTTGTTCTTTTTGGATTGTATTAATAAAATAGTCTCATACCAAAAAACAAAGCAAAGCAGAAAAGCACATGTTTTTAAAGGTAGTGTATTTTCCTGATCCATCAAACAATTAAGTGGTTCAAACAGCAATAAATAAAGTATATGAAATAAACTATAGATGATTCTCCAAGGTCTAAAATGCATTTATAGAGTAGCTTACAGTAGTCTTACAGATTGGAACTAATTTTATCCATTTATGGTGGTTTCATTAATCTGAAAAAATATCTACTACATTTATTTCAAATACCAGCCAAGTTTGTTCATGGTACATCTATCTTGGCATTGGAAATCTGTTACCTACATGCTGTGGTCTGGTCCTAGGGATGATCTGGAACTTTTCGGAAGACACTGCCAGGTCCCAGTTTGGATGAGGTCAGCCTGCTAGAGGGAGCAGCAGAGGTTGAGTTAGTTGTGCTCATCCCGACTGTTCTGTGCAGGTTGAACTCAGTCTAGAGAATGCAAGGGGGAATATTTACTTCCCTAGTATAGCTGCATCATCATCAGTAAGTACAATTAAGAAAAGGGAAGAGGAATGCCACAGATATTCACTCTTGTAAGAACATAGATGAATTCTGGTAGCAATGTTATCATCATCACTTAACTCAGTGATGGTGATAATAGCCTGGCTTCCTCCTTATGGCATGATGGAAGGTGGGATTTATTTATTCATTCTGATTGGAATGGCCTATTAAACATGACAGTGTGAAGGGACACAATATAGACACCTACATCCAAAGCTGCAGCACATGAAAACTTCTTCTCTGTGGGACTACCAAAGCGCCCCCCCTTTTTTTTTTCTAAAGTTACAGTCTTGAGCTCCAATAGTTTTGTGAGGGGACGTTGTTAAAATGTGTGTAAATAATCTTTGGCGATATTCCTTTTTTCTTGCATATCCCCAGCTAATACTTTCCAGGCTATTTAATCCTGGCCCACTAGTTTTAATATATATTTTATTTTGCTTTCATTTTAAATTCTCTAGTGTCTTCAATTAAGCTCCATTGGCCCATGAGCCTTGAAGACTTCACGAATGATCTTGTGCATCTGCCAGAAAGGGTCTCTCCCAAGTCCACCCAGAAAAAGTGATGACTTCCACTCTCAGACAGTGAAGCCAAGTCTTTAACTTGCTACTGTACCTATCTTTCAAGAACAGTTATTGAGCTACACATGATTTTTTCTCCTATCTAGATGGCTTGAAGAAAGGAGGCAAAGGAGGCAGCAGAGTGATTACGAGGAAGATAAAAATAAATTTGTACATGCATACATAGGTAGGTAAAAAGTATATTTAATTTAGCAGACTTTTTTTTTATTAATTACATAAACAAAAAGCTCTCTGTGGGTTGAGGGTGACAAAAGAAGGGAAG
The DNA here is from genome assembly GCF_000705375.1 of Tinamus guttatus. The sequence continues at coordinate 44,707 of NW_010580055.1, forward strand.
GAGGTAGATGATGATAACATGGAAACTTCTCCTAAGGGGAGCAGGCCCCATCTGTGGGTCTCTTGCACAAGTGTGTACTCTGGGCCTCAAGAATCTGTTGGTTTTGCACAGCCATTTTCCCTCCACTTGCAGAGGCTTACAATTACACAAATCTGTTATGTGCAGAAGGATTTTTATCACTAGGTGACTGTGTTTGGTGGATGCCATATTCTAAACATGTTCACGTTTTTTTTTTTTTCTTGGCAAAAAACACTTCATTTTTCGGAAATCTAAAACAATATGGGACAGTTTTTGCATTTTGTGATAATGATGTTCCTCCTGCCTACATCTATTTAAATGAAATCAGAAGAAAGACCTTGGTTTCTGGTAGAAGCTGAGTTTGAAATGGAAGAGCGAAAGCGTATGTTTGATCTTATATACGTGTCTGCTGACCATCCCTTTCCTTTGGCTGTACTATTTCATTTTTTCAGTAGTTTTTTCTTGGCGAGTTCCCTGGGCCAATTGCTTGGCCTTCGCAGTGGTGTGCATTTGTGTCCGCACTAGTCCCGCTGAACCAGCAGGAGTACTTGCCTGAGAGCTGTTCATCACCGAGAAAATACCCCGACGAAGACCACAATCTGGCCCTTTGCAATTAGCACAACACTGTCAGGGTTTCACTTTCCTGCCTAAATGCCGTAATGAGCAGCCATCGGAGGAAGAGGTAAATAAAGCTGTCATGCATATTGACAGTAATACAATATCGCTGCTCATTTTTTCCCCCAAAGTTAGAATTGCAGAATTAACGTGGCACATGATGTCCTCCCCTCTCCAGCTAAACACTACCAGCTGCAGTCTTTTTAAGTCTGCTATCATTTTGTTAGCACAATGACTGCCTACGTGAGCAAAAAAACATGGAAACTGCATCCTACCACAGTTGACAAGATTTTTTATTTTCATGATTACTTCTCTGCCTTTTTTTATTTTGCCTGCAGGCAAAGGTTGGCATACATGTCAAGAGAACATTCTCCAGCTGGGGCCTGCAGTATAGAGAATTGTATACTCCAGAGGGCTCATGGGACCTTAGGCAGATTATTATGGTAATATTGGAGACTGCTGTCCTTTCCCTCCCACAGCTGGGCCGCCTCTCTCATTGTAAGTATTGAAGCAATATGTTTTGCAAATTATACATTGGGAACAACAGGGACCCAGGAAAGTGAGGGAGAAAGAGAAACATGGCAAAATGTTGCCTTTAATATGGTATTTTTCTTGTTCATCAAGCAAAAATAAATTAAAGCTTTAATTTTTTTTAATTAAATGAGGATCATATATTGGGAAAAAACAGCTATAATAGTAAAAAACTTAATATTGATTTTATTGAGTGAGAGTTTTAAGGAAATATGGTTTATTATAGGGAAATTTCACACAGTAACCTGATGCAAGAGAACCAGAGTAAGATTACATAATAGCTTTTATTGCAGATTTCAAAAATCCTTTTGAGTCCAATGAAGCTGGATTAACAAAAACTGCACAAAAAATATCATTTTAATTAGTGCTAATGTGATCTCGTCATGGTCCAGCTGTTTCACACAGGATGAGATTCTGTGTTGCTTTATTAGCAATTCACCCTCCAAAATACTGTCAGTTCTTGTTTTAACATTTCTTATTGATGTATATTTTAATAAAATAGCCAAATGATTTGGTGAAAATGAGGATTTTTTTTGTTTGTTTTTAAATCAAGCTAAAGCAAGTATGGCTTAAAAGCTTTGCTAGTAGATAAAGAAGCATTTCATTTTTTGACCTTTCTGAGAAACATCAGCATGTAAGTTAGATAAAGATTTGTACATGGCATTTTAAAAGTGATTTGTACCTTTAAGACTAAAAAGAAGAGTAAATATTACTAACTTGGTAACAAGGTGAAATGATGGCTTACACAGGTCAGACACTTCTTAAAGCATTGACTTTATCGGCTCTTTAGTAAGAATGGGCCTCAAATCACAGTCTTTAAACCATATTCCACTTTTCTGTTAGCCAACAGTCATTTTAAATTTAGATCTCCATTTATTTTTGACAGGACTATTTCACAACTCAATTCCGTTAGGAGCTAAACTTTAATTTTATTCTAAATTAATTTAAAGTTACTGAAACTTACTGCTTCATTTATACATGAAACTATAGTATATTGCCTTAGACACCTGCTTGAATTCTACATTAAAAATAAGCAAATGTAGAAAATCTCAGTGCTCACAACTCAATTTTGTTCTCCATTATTTTTATATGTTTTAATACAATGGAGACCCCTTGTATGTACCATTGTAAAAAAGGACATTTATTTTTAATAACTTTATTCCTTTTCCCTATGTTCCTTAAAGGATTTCATTATGCACTATTCGTGCTGTGCTAATATATTTATCAGCTCTCTAAATTAGCTATGACTTTGCTAACATATTCCAGGATGATGCTCAGTTCTTAAATTGTTCTTGTTTTAAAACCATACAATTTCTTTTCCAGAAGTTAGGTAGAGATTTTATAATAAATAAAGGAAATAATAGATTGAAATCTGGTAGCAATTGTTGTAAGGGAAAATGAGATTCATCTGTACATTATGGTGGATTTTTAGCTGTAATTTTCAATTGTAATAATCAAAGAGGCTACTAAAATGAACATGAAAGCTATATTCATACACTGCATTGGTTAACCATCTTGTAGAATCTTCAAAACCCCTTATAATACTGATACGAATACCGTATTTCCTTCCATCAGTGCCTATAAGTACCTCAAGGGAGGCAGTGAGGAGGATGGTGCTGGTCTCTTTTCACTGGTGGCCAGTGGTGGCCACTGACAGAACTAGAGGAAATGCCCAGAAACTGAAACATGAAAAATTCTACAGGAACTTAAGGAAAATTTTCTTAACAGTGAGGGTGACAGAGCACTGGAACAAGCTGCCAAGCGGGGGTTGTGGAGTCTCCTTCTCCGGAGATCTTCAAAACCTGCTTGGATGCAGTCCTGTGCCACGTGCTCTAGGTGACCCTGCGTGTGCAGGGGGGTTGGACTAGATGACCTCTAAAGATCCCTTCCAACCTTAAGCATTCTGTGATTCTATGATTCCATCTCTTCACCATGGTCTAAAACAGCTTAGGGAAGCCACCCTTTGTGGACATGAAAGAACATCCAAATGAGAAGGAGCTGATTCCGTGCGTATCCTTGAAGCCAGATATTTGCTGTTCTTGAATTGACATGAAGACTTCTGCTGCACATCACCTGATTCAAGGAGGCAAAGTGATAAGGTAGAAAGAAAAGGGCAAGGAAATAGGGTGTTTTTCTGCGATCTACAGAAACCTGTGTTTCTGGTGTGTTGCATTTTCTTTGGCATTACTCTTCTGGAAGACAGGAGGTTCCTAAGCCTGAGTTACCTTCCTCCCCTTCTTCCTCTCCTTTCCTAAATTCCTCCTTCCAGACACTACATTTTTCCTCTGATCTTTTTGAGTTATGACTCTTCATTACCAGATGTGTTGCCCCTCAAGTTACATTGTTTATTTTTTTTTCTTCATGATAGTGTTATCAATTAGTCTTGTTCCACATTTTTCAGGTTCATTAACTTTCAGTTCTTGCTTTCAACACTGCTAATGACAGACCACAATCTCTAACCCAGAACTCAATATTTGCTTGTTCCCTTCCTAACAAAAACAACAACAACAAAGTCTTCTGCTTTGTCATTTGTGAGTCAAGCATGACAACTGGAAGATGACCTGTTTTTTTTTCCCTATCTTTTCTATAATGAAAAATCCACATGAAGTCAATAATGAAGAATTGAAGAATTCTGCATCCTTCCTTTGGAGCTTGTCTCTAAGGCTGACTCTGCACTAAGGACTCTGGACTCTGCCTTAGAGAATGATCCTTGGCTGATGGGAAAAAGTGGTGCACACTAATTTGTTCAGATTTTTCAGTGTAATAGGAGTGTGCAGAGTTAAGCGTGTTAAATTTGGATCAGTCTCCTCTACACTACCTTTTAATGATGATCCCTCAAGTGAACTATCACCCAAAGTCTCCTCAATTACTGTTTTGAAGGACATTTGTTGGTACAATCTTAGAGAGATCCCAGGAGCAAAATAACATTTTTTTTTGCAGTGTACATAGTCAGAAGAATCAGGACTCAGCAGTGAATGGTGAAAGACAAATAATCTCTCTGTGTAGGTGGACTGTAATAATCCAGTTTTTTTTTTTCTGTGAAAGTATAAGAGAGAATAGAATGAAGAATATTACAAGGTCAAACCTTTTTTGAGTCCCCACACAAGTTTCACTGCCTATGAAAGATATCAACAGATAGCAGTGTTAAAAATAATGTGCTAGTTTTATTTTTTTATCTTAGCAAGTGTCAAGGACTTGACACTGAAGGAGATGTGTTGGATCTTGCTAGCTTGAGGCCCTGGAAGCTTTCTGTATAAAAGCAGCTTTATCAAAGTAAATCTTATCCAAGCACTAGAAGAATATATTTGCTCTGATAAAATTCTTGAGGCATGGTAGTGCTCCATACTAGGCTTTGGTGCAGGTTTAATATTTTTGAAGGAGATCTTACCTCCATGCTACTCGAGCATGAGTAGCAGGAGGTCCCTGTCCATGTGAATAATGCTTAGGTTATAACAAGGTTTTTATCTCTAGACACTAAAGCAATGATCTTTTCTCAGCTGGAAAACTGATTACAAGGGACCTGTAGACTTGCAGAGCTATTGCAAGCACAAGAGGGGACTTGGAATTTACATGAAGGTTTGCACTTGAAAATCTTAATGGGACGTAAGTCAGGTTCAGATATTAAATATATAGCTTTTGATTCATTTTCCTAAATGCAGTGCTCAGGGACACTTGAAATGCCTTGGATAAGCTAGATGTCCTCACTAAATGTCCATCCTGGGGCACTTGACTGTGCCCCGTGTTTGGGGGTGGGATTCGTCTTCAAAGCAGACACCAAAGTGTGTGTGTCTAAGTGGAGCTGCATGCCCATTTGTGCACTACTTGTTAAGCTCTGATTGCCAGTGGAGGCAATTTAGTTAATGCAGCCTGCAAAGCCTGCAGAGCAACCCTGTAGCCCTAACCTACATTGTGTCAGCTCAGTAACTCTCTAGACTCCACTGTGCAGGATTCAGATTGAATATGGGTGACAGTTTCAGCACCTAAGGAAGGGTACAGTTGCCATTGTAGAGAACATAGAGTGGTATCATACATGGCAGTCCCGTGCTGCTGTCTCAAATGGTCCTATGTATTTGTGCAGGAGCAACTAAATCTTGCCCATAACTTCCAAATAGACATGCTATTTAGTCTGAAATTGATACCAATACTCTTAACTTCACCTTTTATTTTATTTTATTTTATTTTATTTTATTTTATTTTATTTTATTTTATTTTATTTTGTGTTCTTTCTGGTGCTTGGAACTTTTGTCCTTGTGACTTTTCCATCATGGGATCTACAGCCTCTTTCCTTCCTTTTCTTACGGCACTCACAGATAAAATTGCTGTTTTTTCCTATTCTTCTAAAAATTATAAATACAGACTGTTTAGCTCATATCTTTTTTATTTGAAAAGAAGGAATCCTTCATGAGACCAACAGTAGCCACTTGTAGCTTATAGAGATCCACCTAATTTGAAGGAAATCTTTGATGTCTTCACTTTCTCTAGAAGCAAATCTGTTAGATTAACAGATCTCCATTTGTTGGAGTATATGGAATAAAATTATACTTCATATTATTTCTTCCCTTTTGTACTGACAAATTTTCAACTTTCCTAGTGAAAGCTGTTATTTTGTCAATATTTTCTGTTGAAAATGTTTTTAAAAAATTGTCATTTTACATTTTTATCAATGTCCCGTTTATGGTAAGAGTAATAGACAACAATTATATGCAAACATTTTATGACATGTAAGAAGCAAGCATTTCTGAGTAAATTATTAAATTATAATATATAAGTAAATGTATAAATAAATTTGTTGGTTATAATAAAAAAGACTGATATTGTGAAGGGTTATGTTCAAAAGGCAAAATCAAATTTCTTTAGAGGATTATATTTTTGGGAATGAAAGAAAGTTTTTCTGATGAATCTGCTTGACAAATTTTAGCAGACCCTATGACTTAAACATATTCAGGAGATAATTGATGTGCAACTCTCCACTTTGTGAAAGTGTCAGGACTTAACCCATATATACTGAAAAATACCTCTGTGTAGTAACAAAGCCCGATTTTTGTCTTCATCTAGAATTTAAATGATGAAACCTTGACTCCGTTAATGTGAAGAGAATTTTATTTTAGTTTAGTTCAGTTTCGTTTAAAGAGAAGCATCAAGGGAGGTCTTTGGAGAAGTTATCTAGGAGGTGAAGCATATGCATCCCTTTCTGCTAGCAGTGTCCTATGCATAATCTGTATTTTCCTAACCAGTCTCTCTCTTTAATCCCTTAGTCTTTAGAGGCAACTAGACCTTGTCCAGCCTAGCGTGATGCGGGAAGAGTCATTATCATACGCTATAGCTTGTGTATGTAGTGAAGAAAAGATGTTAGGACGGATTTGGCAGATACTAGCCTAAAAATGTGACATAAATGCCAAACAGTTGCTTCGTAACTGCCAAATGTTTGAGCTCCTTGCATACAGAAACACAGATAAGACTTCCTTTAAGTAGCCTTTCTGGCATACTAGAGAAAGCTGGTTTAGCCTCCATTTTTCTCTCTCTCTCTCTCTTTTTTTTTTTCTTTAATGCTATAACTTTAAATAATATGCTTGGATTGGTTTTATACTGTAGTGTTTTCCGTATGCTCTCCAGGGTATTGAGGGAGAATACATCAATTTTTTTACTGTGCTATTTTTATTCTTCTACAGCTTATGTACCATGGAACAACTCTGTACCTCTGACCTTTTCATCTCGTATGAAATCAGAGCTATCTAACTCTTATTAGCATGTGAGTAGCTGGAGATACACAAAGGCTTCAGCAGCAGATGTCGAGATGTCATCATCATCAAAATTTGAAGCGACACTGTATGTAAGTTCTGTGCACCATTACGTATTGCATTCACCAGTTCATTAAGAAGGTGCAGGAGCCAATGTAATGCCGGCAATTGCGGCACATCTGTTGGTCCTGGGACAGGATTATCTTTTCTGCCCACATTAGTTTTGTGGTTCTTTTGGTGATTCTTATTCTTTTTCCAAATTCTGTTATGCTCCAGCAAAGGTGGTGGAGAATGTAAAAGCCACTCTCCCATAAATATATATCATCGGGAAGTCACAAAGCACTTCAAGTAAGAGACTTTTTGCATTATCATATGGACTGTTTTTCTGAAACCTGCAACTGTAATTCCCAAATATTGCTAAGACTCTGATCATTTTCTTCTTGTAAGTCATAAACTTACTCTTTTAGGATAAAGTCTTGTTTAGAATAATAAATTAATTATTAGTTTTTATTATATATCTCTGCATCTTACAATGAGATTTCCAGTTATTTTTACTTGCATAATGATTAAGAAAAAATAGGTTGGGTAAGGTTCATCTCATCTGGTTATAGGCAAGTGACTCAAGTGATTAGCTTGGACCTTTAGGCCCATTTGAGATATCCTAAGGCATTTTCATGAACCTGGGAGACACTGTAAAAGACACTTTCTGGATCAGCAGCTGGAGAACAGGTGTAATATCCTGGAGCATCTCAGAGGGACTGCAAAACTAAACCCAGGTGAATTACTCCTTTGTAGTCTGTGGTAGACATCTGAATCTGAGATTATCCAGGTAGAGTCTCTTTATATTCACTGAAGAGAAGTAGGCATAGAGAGAATATTCTTTATTTAATTTAATGGCATACATATTGAGCTGGAGAAGGTGTGCCTTTAAAATGACTATAAGGAAGTTCAGAAAGACATGCTCAGATGTAGACATATATTTAACAGACATCTCTCTTTAGTTAGATGAATCTCAGCCAAGGTGACCTTTAAGATTCTACCTTGTATTTCTACTCCAAGAAAAATAAGACAATCCATAACTAGTCTTGGCTGGCAGACAAAAGTTAAGTATAGCTAATGTATATCTCTGAACACAGGATCTTATTGCTGAAGGTGTAAAGGAGTGTTTAGGGAAAGTGTAAAAAGAAAGTTATGCAGCAGTGCTTTCTTTTCCAGTAAACATCCTGCTTCATCAATAACTTTTGTTTCTCTTCTTGTATAGTGGAAGAAAGAAAATATATATGTTTCAGACTTCTTTTTTTTTTCGTTGTTAATGCCAGCTTAAAATCTTATTAGTTTAGAAAATACCCCCAATCAAACAGCAGTCCAAAGCCATTCAATGGGTTCCATCTGGTAGTGTGTGGCTTCAGACTTGCGTTTCAGTCTGCAGTGAAAGGCTGGTAATTTAACTGTTTTTTATATATTGACTTATTTGATTAATTATATTTAAAATGTAGGTATGGAAGTTATTACTACCCTTTTGTATTTTAAGAGTGGATAGTAGTAGCCTATTTTATTCAACCATAGTCTATATCAGTGATTCCACCAACAAATTTGAAGACATACTGATAAATTAAGCAAGAAAAGTCTTCTACGGTCACCTTGCTTAAATTTATTATATGTAGGTTAGAAGCTCCACTGGAATACATTTGAGGGATTTCCAGTATAAAAAAAAAAAAAGGCTGGAAACTGCTGTATGAGAAAATCACATTCTCTAGAAATTAATCTCTAAGTTAATGACAAGACCAGCTGCACACAACTCTAATTTTGAATTGGGAGACATAATTCAAGAGTAGGCCTCATGATACTCCTTCTCCAAAGTGTAAATTCACTTGTTTCCACATTGTGAAAACAATATCTTGTACATTAAGGGAAAAAAAAGTGCTTCGTTCCATTGAAAGTTAGAAACTTTACAAGGCAATAAATAAAATAGAAATCAAAATATCTGTTTGAAGAATATGGTAACTTTAAGATTCCAGCTGCCTTATTGGAAATGATATTTAGTTTAAAATATATATGAGTTCTAATAAAGTTATCCATAGGATAATATTTTAAATTGCATTTAGTAGTAGTATAATCACTTATGATGAATAGTGTATTCACAGACAAAGCAAATCTGAATTTTCCAAAGCAGTTCATCTCACTCACCTTGGTCACCTACTTCAGTAAGGAATGAAAAACCTTTGAAGGAGCTTGTATTTCTCCACTAACAGAGTAGAACCTGGAAAAGTTATTTAGACTAATTGTCTATTTTAGATGACACTAATTCTACTCTGTTGCTAAGGGCTCTAGTCAGTCATTCATACGGAGATGCCTAGGGCGTTTTCAATGCCCTAGAGAATCTCAGACGTGTACATGTGGCTGGCAGATATGACACAGGAGTTACAGCAGACCAGTGACCTTCTGTGGTGGAAGGAGGAGTCCAGATAGGTTGCCCTAGGGCATCCCAAATGGCTTCAGGTGCCTCTGGGATGTCACTGAATCAAGCTAAGGTGGGTAATTCCTATTGTAATAGTGCAGAGGGGTGACTGGTCATCCCCTGAAGTCCTGAACAACCTGAGGTACCTCCTGACACTCTGCGAGTACAGGTATTGTAGCTTGCTGGTTCCTTAGTTCACTCTTCTCTGGATTAAAATAAAATAGATTATATATTTAGGTGATTCTAAACACAACAGTAAAGTGCCATTCCTGTATTCCTTATCATCCCATGCTTGTGCCAGCAGCAGCGATCTTAATATCTGCATTCAGTCTTGTGAAAAATGCTCTTACCTAACAATTTGCCCCATAGCCAACACAACAGTATGATATAGCAAGACCACAACTCCTATGTAAGGCTATAGGGCAAATGTGAATCAAAGCTTATTTAAAAATTGAAGCACATCAGAAAATAAGTCTGGTTAAAGATTCTGGCATGGTCTTTAACAAAGTTTTACCACTGCTGGATCTGAGCTAATGATGCTCTTTAATAACGGTGCCCATCATTAGCCTGCTTCCTCTCGGAATCTGAAACTGCTGCTTATCAGCCAACCTTATCATAGCAAAGTGAATTCCTGGGTTTCCTGCTCCTGAGCTTGTAGGTCTTGGATGCTGGGAAACTACTTTAACAGCACAGCTGCCAACAACACTGCAGAAATCACAAATAGGATCTTTAGCATGGATAATGAGAGGTTCTTCATACTGTGGGGAGTCAAGTTCCTTCTCGTGCTAGCTATCAAATGTTTCTGCAAGATATTACCTTTGTTAAGTATCAGAAATAGCGGACATATTTAATGCTTCCTTTTCCACACTTGTGTGTAAATTTGCAGCCTTAATGTTACTTTAATGTTGCACATCATTACGGATGCAGCAATGACTGAGAGAGCAGAAAGGAAACTGCGAAGAGGCCATGCTTCTTGGTAGCAGCCTAGGAATTAAGATGACAGCATTAATAATTTATCCTACAGAATGTCTTCATTGGCAGGTGGTGGTGTGAGGAAAGGGGGAAGGTCAAAAAACATTTCTACTTATATTATTTTAAGGGGAAACAGTGTAAGAAAATAGAAGCAAGCAGTTAACCATTATACATACTCAAAATCAAGGAATGGCAAGTGCAAATTTTCTGACAGAATTTGCTTGTTCTGTATCAGAAAGTTCTGTGATCCTAAATCCAAAATTAGCATGTTTGAGGACAACTTATAAGACATCATCAACAACAACAAAAAAGCCTAATAAGGACCTCCAGGGAACAGCTTAGTGTTTAATAGATAGAAAAGACAAGACATCACTGGAGATGGCTGGAGTTCCACAGATAATCCTGACATTACTTTCGTCCTTTGAATACAGGCTGCCATAATCCTTCAAACAGGATAGAACAATGCGGCAAAGACAGATGCTTCAAAAAGTCCTGCAAAATAATGGTGAAAACACATACACATAAGTCACTCCATCTGTTAATACAACTTCTCTTTGTTTGGAGGGGGCCCTCCTTTTTGAAAAGAAAAAGATAGAAAATAGACAGTAGAATATGCAAAGACAATATAATTGTACACTGCAAATGATGATGATAACACTGCATTTTAGGAGAATCATAACATTATAAAATGCTTGGGAATGTCTAGTTAACTCAGTAGAGCTGAAGTACTTTTGAATAATGTTATTTACCTGTGGTGTTACAATAGCATCTAGTGGTCCTGAGAGAGACCACATTGTACCAGATGTTGTGTAATACAGACAGAAAATAATCTTTGCCCAGAAAGATTCACATTTCAAACAGCCAGGAGAGAGGTGGAGGGTAAGCAGCTTGCTCGGGGTCACACAGGGATAATTCTTTAATTCCCTGATCGAGTCTTCCATTCATAACCTCATGTTGCTCCCAAAGCCTGCAAATACATCGCGATGCTGAAAGTGTCACCTTTTCCTCAGTGACACAAGAGCTGACCAGCTGACCAGTTGTCTGGTTGTTATTTTCTGTACTTGAAAAGAAAAAAGTGAATGAAAAATGATCAACCATGATTTCTTAAAATGGTAGCAAGCATCTTAGGACAATTTTGTTACAGTTCTTTGCCAATTTGTTGTAAGAATTTCTCATCTGGAGGCTCCAAATATCTCCCTGTCAATACCTATCGGCAATTCTTTCAGGTTAGTGTGTTTTTTAAAATAATTTCTCTTGTAAGTGAAGACAAAGGTTGCCTTCTCACCAAGGAGTTTGCTATATTTTAAATCTCTTTCATAACTTATTTATGATTTCAAATGATCATAATTAAAACATAACTATTTATATAAATGTGTATATATGTATGTATGCATACATACGTATAAAATTACAGAAAGACTCAAACAAATATTATTCTTGCATGTGGTAATTAGGAAATGAACTTCTATACCTGAGAAAATGAGGGAGAAATAAGAGAAAGTGATATATCTGGCTTTCTAATTAACATCTTGGGGTACTTTTTGAACCCCAGTTTAGGCAGCTGTGAATTTCTTCTTTTGATTCTGTCAGGATTCAGGTACATTTGGGATTTGGTTTTCTTGATAGGCTTCTGCAAGACTTCTCTGATCTCACTATAACTAGTCATCTAGTCTCTCATTGTAGCCAGGAGAGGGAAAAGAGCCTCTTCAGAGAATGACTCATTGCACTCTAAACTAGATGCATCAAAAATGAAGGCCTAGTTAGGGTAGAAAACTGAATCTCTTTTTGAAAATGTTCATCTCCCCATTGAGGTATTTCAAATAGCATGAAAATCCCCATTTTATAAGGTAATTCTAATTTAATTATAAATTTAGTTCAAAGATAAGAAATACTACAAGTACATTTAATTTAAAAAATTTCTTGAAAACTCTTCCTGTTTGTGCACAGTCAGGAGTATATGTGTTTGTGTGTATGACTGTAATCGTATGTCATTATCATTGTCTGTATGTCATTATCCACTGCCTATATGTATATGTAGTTCGTTGTTTTCGGAGAAATAGGCATGTGTAATTTCACCTTCATCCAGGTGTACTGTTTATGCACGTGTGTGCAGTAAATGTAAATATGTGGAAAACATTTCAAAATCATTTATCCATAACATAAGCTACTTTCTAACCAGCAAAGTAATAATTAATTTTCCCATTTTATCGTCACTGTAAAAAATGATACCACATTGTCTCATTCTGCAAATGAGAATTAGTAGCCCATTACTCATAGTCATTCTAATATGCTGGCCCTGGCTATCTTTAGAAAGGAACGAGCTCCAAGTTGAAAAGTTTTAAGCCTTCTGTGCTCTCCTGAGGGCTGGGAGGCCACTCTTAAGACAACATGAATCAGGAATGGTTACTAGTAGCTACTTTGGATGAGACAGAAAGGCAAATTTTAGTATACGAGTATGCACTATGTCTTGGCAAATTTAATTTTCTAGTGTAGTTATAACCTTAGCAGTCCTGCTATCCAGTGCTAGCTGGGGTAAGTAGTGAATGTCCCGACCATTCTGATGCTATGATTCAAATATGGGTGGTAGCCAAGGGAGAAAGTACAGCATGTTGTCAGTTTTCTTCATGGAGAGAGTAAGTCTTACTTCCATGCTTTCAGTAGAGTCCATAGGAGCTACTTCTTGTCCTTCCTAGGTGGAATCATACTAGTTCACTGTCCTCCTATTACATATCATACACTATCAAGAGATAAGATATCAAAACCTTTTTTCTGAAGAAGGGTACTGTGAGAATTTTGCCAAAGAGAGAGGATGTTGTATAAACCCAAAGAAACTCAGCAGACAAATTTGCCTTTCAGAAGGAGGTGATTTCCATTCAAGGTGCTTGCCCTTTTGTGTAAATAGGCTTTAACTACCAGTTGTTTTTTGTTGTTGTTGTTGCAACAAACAATTTAGAAGGCATCTATAGATATTTGACTGGAAATGGAAGGATGCCTTAGAAGTGGCAGGAAGAAAAAAGGAAGCCTTAGAAAAAAAAGTAGATTAGGTTAAAGGGTCAGATGAGTCTTTCAAAAGTAGGCATAGCTCTTCTGCTTTCTGTATTCCATCTAACAATTTTAGTCTTCCGTTGCAAAACAGTTTTCCTTTCTCAAAGAGGCCACTGTAGCAGGGAAGACTCTTCTATCCTGTTCTTAATAAACATCTATAGATGTTTGACTGGAAATGGAAGAATGTCTTAGAAGTGGCATGAAGAAAAAAGGAAGCCTTAGAGAAAAAATAGGTTAGGTTAAAGGGTCAGATGAGTCTTTCAAAAGTAGGCATAGCTCTTCTGCTTTCTGTATTCCATCTAACAATTTTAGTCTTCCGTTGCAAAACAGTTTTCCTTTCTCAAAGAGGCCACTGTAGCAGGGAAGACTCTTCTATCCTGTTCTTAATAAAATTTGTGTCATAGAGGGCTAACAGATTCATGCTATATTATATTGTAGACTTGCTATTCCTTTTATCAAAAGGACAATTTGTCTTCTGGAATAAGGAAGTCACAGTTGTGAAAACATATATGGTTAAGTCAATAATCCATAGCAGATGATGTTTGAAATCATGTAACTGTGTCAATTTCCAGTAGAAAATATGTGTAGAAGAGCAAGCTGTTGAAGGATTTTGTACTGCGTGTGTCAAATTCCAGTCTCAATAACAAGACAGAATCAGATAAAATGGCAGTGTTTCAGAAGTTATGAACCTAAATGAAAAGAAATGAATGTTGAAGTACGGCAGAAGGGCTGGAAAGGTAGAAGGAAAGAAAAATGGAAGAGATGATTAAGCTTGCAACACAAATAGGGTCTTGAATGAAGCGAGGAAAGGGAGGAAAACTAATCAAAAATTCCATAGAAGAAAAAAAATGAAAAAAAATTAAATAAGAAAATACAATAAGTAAGGAATTATGGCAATTAATTTGAGAGATAACTAACATGGAGAGCATGGTTTTGGATTGGAAAGCAGAAGATAAGAGCATATAGATGACAATATGGAACAGATGAAGTAACTATTTAGAAGTACAGGCTTCAAGATGGAAAGAAGAGAGGGGTACATTAAGTGATGCTGACCTTCCAAACCTGTTGAGATACTTAAATCAGTAGTTATCCTAGAAAATGAAATCTTATATGCAATATAACTGCAATCAATATATGGAGCAGGAGGTTTGCTAAGAAATACAAGCCGAGAGTATTTTCTCAGTCAGTATGGATGATGTAGACACTGCACTGCTGATACAGTAGCAATTTCTATTCTGCAGTGTGCTGCTAATCATTTGATACTCAGGTTGGCAGACAGAACCAACCAGCTGTGAAAGAGACATCTTTTCCTCCCTTGTGCTTCCTGAGCAATGGTAGGGAGGGGAGTTTCTCGGGTGCAGGAGCTGTTTAACCCAAGCACTCTCAGTTCCGGTAAACTTCGGATAAAACAAAATGAGAGCTAGGAATTAGAAGCCGAGGTTGCTAAATATGCTGGCAGTTGTGTTAACTGCCATTTCCTCAGCTGGTTTTTAAACATCTTTAAAGGAAGACATAAAAAAGAGCTTGTTTTTACTGCCATCAGGTGTGCTAGAATGCAAATAAAGGCTGTTCTCACCTGCAGCCGTGTGAAGTTGATGGCAAGATTCCCTTTGCCTCTGGCATGGTTTGGCCAAGACCCACTGGCTGTTACCTACCTTGCTTGATGCAGGCCTTATCTCGCTAGTCTTCCATTTGGGAGAAGATACAGAAACAAGGAGACAAAGCAGAATAATTCTGCTTTTGCTGACTGGCACTGGTCATAATAAAATCTTAGAAACAACATGGTATAGGTATAGCTTCTGAAGGCAGTATGCAGCTTCATACCAAATCTCAGGACTGGTGACTACACTTCTTCCAGTGCATGTGGGCCAAGCTTGAAGAGCGTCTTGTTCCTAAAGCTACTAATGGCTCTGGGCAGTGTCGTTGATAAAGTGTTTGTTGGGATATTCTTGTGAACTTCACTATACTAGCTATATATTAAAGTTGTTGAGGAAGCTTCTGTAAGTACTGAGAGTAACTAGAGAGTAGCAATATTAATAAAGAGAAGTTGAGGCCTTTCTCTTGCACTTGCTGCCAGTGAGGTACAATAGAATGGTTTGATAAATTAGAGTATTTGTGAGTGAACCATAAAGAATACTGAAGACTATATCTTTTATTAAAAAAACTAAATATACTTGCACAGATTATTTTTGTCAGAACAACATTTGATAAAGTATACTTCTTAAACAATTCCATTCTGGGTAGTTGATGGAGAAAAATCATTGTTTATTTTGCAGATATTATTGTTTAATTGTAGATAAATCTGATCTTGTGCCAAAGCTAGAGAAGACAAATCTTTATTCAGCTGTGTATTAAAGTAATAAAACTGCTTAAGAGACAAATTTAATGTTTGCTGTGACCATATATTTGCAATAATTGTTTATATTTTTATTTTAGTAGCAGTTTCACTAGAAAAAAAAATATTCCTTAAAAAAAATCTTGTTAATCCCACCAATGAAGCAAAATACAGTAATGTTCCTTGTAGAAGGCATTGTCATAGATTTATTTTGGTTTCATAATGGAGAACAAAACACCATGAAATTAGATAGTAATGATATTAAAAAGCGAAAGAAGTGTTTTCATTTGATCCAGTCATGCGTTTCTAGAATTTCTAGGTTTTACATTTTAGATCTTCCTATCTACATAAGCCCCATGTGGAAAAAAGGCAAAGTACTTGTATGGACAGTTCAACAAGCCAAACGTAGATGTCTGCTTCAGGATGAGATGAACCAGAGAGTTACAACAACAGAGAGAAGTTATTTCTTTGTTAGCTGAATAAGCAACCTCAGCATCTGTCTGATTTAAGACGCCTGAACTGTAACTGCTATTAGTGCTGCCGTGTGGCCAGGGCTCAGCTGGCACAAGGCTTTTCTGGACACAGCTCCTCATCTGCTACCTGGGCACTGAACTGCTGCTGTAGTAAGAGGTGGAGCAGGAGCCACCCTCCTCTTGCCAGAAGTCACAGCCCTCTGTGGCATGTTACCACCATCGCTGGTTGCACGTGGGCTGGTCTCATTGGACCTCCTGGTTGCCTTCTCTGTGCTCTTCTGCACAAACTTCTACATCTGTGGGCTGTACTTACATAGGCCTCTCCCTGGCACCCACCGAAAGCATTTGTGACTCTTCCAGGTCACACAACCCTGTGACTGCGGACTTCTGGCAGAGTTTGCTAGATGCTGCTGCAGCTTGTTGGACATCACAGCCTCCTGTAGCTATCCTCAGCCAACAATAGTAGCTAACTTGATGTTTCTCAGGGGATTCTTAGAGTCTCTGCAGTGATTTCAGATGCAGTTCCTGGAAGATCTCGAAGCAGAGCCCAGAAACTGCTGCCTCTGCTTGCTGTCCTCCAAATACAGAGGGCCAGATCAGTTCCAGGTCTAACTTCTCCATTTTGAGAATAATTCAAAACGCCTTTTAAATCTGTTTCCTTTTTTTTTTTTTTCCAAAGGTTCACATGGCAAACATTGAATGATTTCTTCTGGAAAACATGTCTGAAGAATTATATGTATTTTTTTTTCTGACCTGGCAAAGAATATAGAAAATAAAGAAGAAGAAGAAGAAAAAAAGGCACTCCAAAAACTCCAGTTGCCTGTGTAGCTTCATCTGGGAGTGATCTGGTGACCTCTAAGTATTATAACCAATTGGCAGCTGAGCAATGCACTCTCTGATATCTTGTCTGAAACATTTTCTTTTGTCCTGTCTTTGAGAGGAAATTATTGAAAGAACACTTTTCTGGCTAACACCGGGAGAGATTAGAGACAATTTTGCTACAATGCAAGGGGAGAACAGCACTGCTGTCAACATTATGATCTGAAATGTGTGGGAATTAAACAAGCCCTCAGTTCTTCAAATACTTAATACAGTGAACTCCCTGCAAAGTCATCTGGTGTTCCATAGACAAAGAACTGAAAGCTTTCACCTTGAAATGATCAAAAACAGCAATTAATGCCAGGGATTTTATTTTATTATTATTTGAACTGATTCAATAACTTGTGAGAAGAACAGATTGCTTTCTTTGTAGCACTTTTATGCATAAAGCTGTAGATACCACAATATCTGAGTCATAAGCACCAGAAACAGATATCACTGATGGCATAAATATGCATTTACAGTAGTTTCAGATTTATCATCACATAAAGGACATGGATTACTGTATGTTCCATAGTGTTAACAGAATTAGGGCAATTGTATTTCATCTAAACATATTAAAATCAATGCTCAGTGTTTGGTTTAATTTCAAGCATAAATACTACCAAGGGTTTTCAAGATGTGGAAAACAGTTTCTTAGTGAAATGCATATTTCATACCATGTGTCACTTGTCTGCTATTTAGCTGCAGAGTGATATATCAATTGAGAAAGCTTGTAATGAACCACAAGTCACTCAATGAAGCAGCAAATAACAGTAAATTAGAATTTTTTGCTGTCAATTCAAATTCAATCAAAAGCAGCTCACTCCATTATTTTGAACAAAGTTATGAAACTGTGTTTAGAATTTGTTCTCTTTCCTATGACTGTTTGGTGTTTTTTGCTTTTAGAATGCAAATTACTCTAAATCAGGCTCCAGTTGCAGGAGTATTTAACTGAAGACTACTCCTCTAGCTACATCAGAAGTTTTTTGTTGTTGTTTTGTCTTTTTTTTGTGCAGATGCTTAGTGTCTTTTGTGACTATAACATCTACTATATCAAGTTTTATTTATTGTGGATCACTTCTGGTTTCTTCTATGTCTGCAATATATATATATTTTCCTCCCCAGTGTTTCTAATTACCCTTCTGATAATCTCTGTGTCTTTCTTCTGGCTATTTTTATCACCTCAGCCTCTCTATGCTTTTTCTCACTGTTTATCAGACTTACCTTGTGTTTTTCAGTCAGTGTCAATGTACACACCCGTCTAGCTGCTCTTTCAAACTGTTGCCGTGAAACATATTCTTGAACATTTAAATATTGCCTATATATAAAAAGCTTTATTATGAAAGTTCCTCATCTATTGCATCTCTCTGGCTCACATCCTTTTTATGTTTTTTTGCATAACAGTTCTGTATATGATGAGTATGACTGGACTCCCACTGTAGGTGATGTGAAAAAGCAAAATAAGAGCACCAGGTTCCCATTGATAATAGAATCAGAGTTCTGCCACCTAAAAAGAGCTGAGTATGGAGGAGTAAAGAGCAGTAAAGAGGAGAATAGAGACTTCTGTGAATAGTTCACATATTTATTATATTTAACCCACTATAAATGAGTTACATATTAGAAGAGTGTTTTCTTTAAAACAGTTTCACTTCTAGAAACTGTTGATGTGTATGGTTGCTGTGACTTGAAAATTATTGATTGTCTTTGATGTTAAAAATACCCTGAGCAAATGTCACTTGAGTCGGTCATAGCAAGTAGAACCAAAGTACTATATATAGCAATTTAATATTTTATGTTGTTATAATGATTGGTTTAGCATTCATTAAAAAAATCTATTTAAGAACAGAGGAAATTTAACAGATGTTTTTAAGCTTTGATGCAATTTACATTTGTTCTGTAAATGAAGTTTAGAGTAATTGATGAAAATAATGTCAGTGGTAGGAGGTGCACAGATTGAAATATTTCAGTGAAGTAACTGATGACACTAGCTTCCTGGGTCTGTAGTTGGAATATGGAACTGCACAGGTTGCTGAGCACTTTTTCAATGTGCTACAGTCTATGTTTAGAACCATAATTATTTTTTTTAATGATGATCACATATCTGCAGAATAACCTAGGTCACAGAGGCCATCTGCTCCAAAGCTCTGCATCTTCTAAGTCAGAGCATGGCCAGACATAGCAGATTGCTCGGTGCCATGTTCAGTTTTTATCGGCTCCAGCAATGGGAATTCACAGTATCTCCAGTAACTTGGAGGTCATGTTTGACCATTTTCACTGGGGACAATATTTTCCTCATGTCTGTCTGGAGTTTTCCCTACTGCAGCTTGTGCCTGTTTCCTCTTGTTTGTTGTTGGGTACCTCTAGGGAGAGTTGGGTGCTTCCATCTTGCCTGTATCCTCCCATTAAGTAGCTGAAGACAGCAATAAGATTTCCCCTTAAATTCTCACTTCTAACCTGAACAAATTCTCTCAGCGTTGACTTGTATGCCATGAGCTCCAAGGCCCTGATGATCTTTGTGGCCCTTCACTGGTCTTGGTTCAGTATGTCCATGTCTTTCTTATGTCAAAGCTGGAATCCAAAAAGTGGACGCTTCTTCACTGTAAATAAATGCCTGGCTCTTTTATTTGCGTAAAATTTTTATAAAACTTCGTTAATGATAGAGAAACCATACTTTCAATAGCACTATCATGCTGAACCATTTTCTCTACAGCAACCGTGTAGCTTTTTTTCAATGTAGCAGGTAGCAATACTTACAGGTTTTGTGTCACTGATGGATTTAAACAGTTTTTTCTTTTTTGTCCCTCTGTTTTGCCATGTTCATATTCTGTAATTTTTCAGGTCATGCAGCTACCAGTGGAGTTTTATTAAAATCTGCCAAGAGGAACACACACACACACACACATACACATATTTCTATAAGATAAGGAAGCAGGTGGTTATTCTACAGTGTCACAGTGATCATCTGAATGGCCCTTCAATTAACCTCTCCAAGCATATATGCACTCAGTGACTCCAGGAGTGTGGTGATACAATATGTATATGATACAATAGCTTTCCAGTTACATAAATTCTTACTTTTTAAAAAATTATTTTTAATCTTTCAGTGTAGAAGTGTTCACGCCCTCCAGGGAAGTAGTGGCTAAATACTTGAAAACCAACTCATTTTAGAGAATTTTCTTTTCAAGCTAATGAGGAAAGCAACAGGAAAATCCAGCTTCTACAATTTTCAAAGCACAGGTACTTAAAAGAGGGACTATATCTATCGCATATGATTTATTAAATTATATTTTCTGAAACTTTGGTGTAAACAAATCAAAATTGACTGTTTTGCCAATATCAATTCCCCACTGGTGCATCTCAGAGTGCAGTCTCTTCCAGGGACAGGTCCAGTTCCTCAGGGAAGTAAATAACTCAATGATTTACTGATAAAGCCACCCAGTATATATATCATCCATGTCTCATACATCACTGTCACAGGCAACAGCTTGCCTTGCTAAGTGATTCCGTGTTGTCCTTTTCGGACTTCTTTCTCTTATAATCAGATCATCCTAGAAAACCCACTTTTTTTTTTTCCAAGCTTATGTAAATGCATTTAATTATAAAATACAATTCTCTAAACTTGAATATAGTGGTTATCTTTATGTTTTTATAGATAACTTATCATAGGAAAAAAAAAGTTGATAATTATTGGTAGATGTGCTGTGGATTCTATTCATCCATTTTATTATAGTTCTCCAATATTTTTAGGATCTTTATGTTCTCTATACTGATAAGGTACTCCCAAAGTCAGAACATACTACTTACATTTTGAAGACTGCGAATAAAGCAAGGAGTAGCTAAGGTTGTATCTGAATTGCTAAATCAAAAAGGGGTTGGGATATCAAACACAAGCTGCTCTCATTCTGAGATTACTGTATTGAAAAACTATGGGCTAGCTACCAACACTTGTCATCAATAGCTGTTCTAGCAAAACTTCTCATCAAATTCAGGAGAGACTTCCAGTTTATTTATAGCTACTTATGGCCTCAAAGAAATGTTGCCCTAAATATGATAGGAATTACAATTTCTGATATCAGCAATAAAGTTGAAATCATAATATCTGAAGGCACTTTACTGACCTACAGCAAGAACACCTCACTGCCACCACCAAATCCAGAATCTGAGTTTACTTTTCTTGAATTTTTACCCTCTATAAATTGTATTTTTAAGGGAGAGCCATTTAGTTCAAGATGTTCAGTATTCTTAATTCATTGCACTAAGGAATGATAGTTTGGCTGTAATCTCCCTTATACTTATAGTGTCTGAATTAAGAGTGTGGTCACAGAGATTTCTTGTAGTGGCACTGGGGAGATGAGCCCCTTCAGGATGTAATTCAGATTATTCGAGCATGGATTTAATCCCAATTTAAGGCTGCGGTGTTCTGAGACTAAGGAGCACTAGCATAAATGTCTCTCTGAGACCTGAGCGCTCTCATCTCCCCTGGGAATTAGAGTATCTGCAATGCACTTAGATTTGTTTGTGCAGCCCCAAGGGACAGCACAGGTAATCTAGGAAGTTCGGTGCAAAGGTCAGCTCAGACCTTTAAATGTTTTAAATGAAATACCCTGAGCACACCTAATAATGTTTACCTAAGTTTGCCTGTCTTTGTCGTCGGGTAGCTTTGCTAGTAACTCAAAGAGGAAAAGGTTCATTGCTATGCTGTAATAGATCCTTTATGTTGCATTCCACCCCAAGAAACCCCCCTAGCAAACCCAAACTGTGCAACAATTCTCTTTAACCGCTTAAATCCTAGGGATGCCCTATTCCTCCGACTCTAGGAGTCTAGGCACCTCTGGGTATCCTTGTCCTTGGAGGCATGAAGAACAAGTGCAGACTATGGGAAAACACTGAGTGCTGCACCCGCTGGCCCATGCTATTGAACTGCTAGCGTGTTCCCCAGCTGTATTTTGGGTGCCTTTGGCAAGCTCTCCCCAGAAGAATCTGTTTGAAGGATGCTAGCTATAGCACTACGGGCTGGAGTCACTTGGCCCTGGACCAGAGATTTGGCTTAGGTTTCTTTTGTTCAGCACTATAAACAGGATAAGTTAACATGTAACAGAAAATTTAATTACTTATGGCCATAAAACATTAGGCGTGCATGAAATTCAGGTCATTTTTTTCCCTTAAGCCCTGACCAATTTTTTTTTTTTCAGAACTGGAATCTCTTATCCCCGGCTGCATCAATGAGTTTTCCTTATTAGGAGGTATTTATCATGTAGCCAACCTCATATATGCTATCCCGGCTAAAAGCCAGCTGTGAGGTTGGTTAGGCCAGGTAGACCCTCAGTAGAGTAACACCCACATGAAACTGATGTCATCAGCGTGGAAAATAAGGACATTTAACTGAGAAAAGCTGACATTTAATTATATCGTGGGAAGAAACTGCCTGATTTTAGTACTTTTACAGGATTATCAGTTAAGGATCAGTGAATGACACAGTGTGGTAGATATTTTTTGAGTGCGGGTGATGGCTTGTGTCCTGAAGATTGTCACAGTCTTATTAAATGATTTGGGACCAGCCTTTCCTCATGTGGAGTTCCTTCTCTAAAATGGCTTCATTGATGGCAACATGAAGTAAAGTGCAAGTGAGAGCAAATAACGTGGCAGTATTTATCTCTGCTCAGAAGCTTCAGTTTCCACAGCCAGCCATCTAACAAGAGCAATAGCTCTAAATTAACAAATGAAACAAAAATATAGGTGCAAAACAGATCTGTTGCATTCTGAACATTACACAGGGCAAGCAGAAAAGCCTAAAGAGATGATTCCCCTTGGACTGACTGGTGGATAGAGCTTTCGGTCTTTGTTTAAAAAAAAAGTAAAAAACCCCAAATGTCAAAAGCCCCAGACAGTTTCAGCTGAGTGAGTGAGTGCAGCTTGATGTTAGGTGTAAGCTGATCCTGGAAATGTGTTTGGAAGGACAAACAGAAGGGCACATCTTTTGAAATAGAAAGTGGAGCTAAAGTTGGAGTTTTTTTAAATGATATTTTAAACCGGAATTCTAAGGTGTTTCAAAAATATATTTGCAGTTCCATTTTAAATATCTCTCTGAAGATATATTGTGTTTTAAGTAGATATCTTTCAGACAGGATTTCTGTTTGCAGCATATTTTGTCTTTAAAGGGTTTTGCATTTCTGCATAAAAAGCTTATTAATTATTTGTAACTGCTTGTCATCATATTCTGATAATAGAGGCCTGGTTAAGGATAATAAGTACCACATCGCTATTTTGGGTCATATAGATAATATATATGTATATATACATATATACATACACGATTCTTGGTGCAATATTACCCAAAGCATCTCCTTTCTCCCTGTACACAGGACCAAAAGTGCAGGCACATCATTTATTGATAAGACAAAAAGAATGTAATGAAATTATCAATGTTCTTGAATTAATTATGAACATGATTAAGAAAGCTAAAATCTCAGGAGCCAGGATCTCATTACCCATTCAGTCTTAGGGATTGCTTTCATTCAGCAAGGCAAAAAGGCTTTGAGCAGTCCCACAATTGCCTTAGTCTCATTTATTTGTGGTAGTATTAAGGTTTATTTGTTTTCTGGTTTGCACTTCTTCTGAAATTATTTCTCTTACTTTATTCATTTAACAAAATGTTCCTTCCTGTGTCATAGAAGAAAGTGCCTATAGGGCCTACATAGGTTCTTCAGTCTGCAAACCTCCCTCTGAGAACATTTCTTTCAACTCACATTGCTGGAGCTCCTAAATATCTTTCAAGGTAAGTCTGAGAATGTAGCCAAAAAAGTTCTTTCAGATTTATGTCTGCAGCTGTACTACAGTACTGTCTGATTCCCATTCAGCTCGGAGCCTTAATGACATCATTATTACGCTGTCTGAACCAGATTTAACTTGGAGCTGGCACTATATTGTTGCTTATCTACCTTCCTGTGGGGAAGATTCAGTATTACTTTGCTTGAAAAAATAATACTTAGCAGGCGATGGTGGAGAAAGGCTTCGGATTCTAAACTCTCATAAGCGAGGGAGACCGAAGCAGCACTGGATACCTGCAAGCATGTCTGTTTTAAATTCATTTTGCGGCAAAGAAATGATAATTGGGTTATGTTTTTTTCCTGCACAGTGGTCTGAATGAGAAGTGTGGCGTGCAGCTGTCTTATTTACAGAGTCCTAAAGCACTGTGTTACTTAACAGTTTTGACTTTCTGTCTTTACAAGGCCCTTCTGAATTTCTTGTTCTTGCCGTGTTTGTCCCCAGATGAATGTCTGAATGATGGGGCATAATGAATAAATTCTGGGAATAGCCCTGCAGAAATCATGCACTTACCATTTTTTAAAACTGAAATAATTCTTGTTAGACAGCCCAAGAAACAGAGAACTGATCAAAGAAGGGGTTTATTGTTGTTGTTGTTGTTGTTTTGGTCTATTAATGGAAGTTTGATATTATGTCTTTTTGTATTTCTTCTGCTTTTTATTTTTAAAAGGAGGAAAAGAATCTGTAGCTATATATATGGTACAAGCTATTATCTACCAGAATAGACCAAGGACAGCAGAGAACATATTTTAGATTTAAATAAGTGCTGCCTGTGACACCCTAGAAAGATTGATTCTAGTTGTTTTCTCCATAATGCTGTGATAGAGCGTTTTACTGCCTTTCCTAATCTCAGTTAATAAATATAAACAAAATGCAATCCAATTAATTTGCTTAGAGTATGTACATCAGCTAAATGGGACAATCAGACCGAAGAAACAATGATAATGTCTCACTCCCTCTTGGTAACCTTGAAATGTAGAGTTACATTTGCAGCATAAAAGCAAAGCATGTGCAAATACCACTGTTCTTCTGTTTCTGTAGCTCTGCAGATGTGCAAAATGACAGCCAGTGTAAAGAAATACATTTAGGGACAATTTTGCTAAAGCTAATACGTGAAAGTCATTCATACAACTTGCATATACATCCCATGGCAATTAGAAAACAATATTCCCGTATTTCACACAATTCATGCATGTGGGTTCTTTAAATTCGTGTCCGAATGAGAGATTTTACCCTCAATACAATTCTTTGCTGTCTGCTTCAAGATTTCATATTTTATTTAAAAAATGGCTATTGAAGATAATTTGACATGTTCTTAAAAACTGTACTCCATAGCTCTGGGCCTTGTTTCAACTTTCATTTTAATGGCAACTTTGCAAGTGCTAAAACCATAGATGATATAAAAGCATTCTATTCTTCTATTTCTGTATCAAACAGAAGAAAAAAAAAGATTTTTCTCCTTCTTAAGACTTTTTTTTGAAAAGCTACTAAAGACAGAGCTTTTTAATATCCTCTCTTTCTGTAGAACAGCAAGCATCCTTACCTGTTTTTATATTTCTCTCACTTAATAATCTTATAAAAACAATATTTTGTAAATGCAAGAAATTGATAAGGTGCAGAGCAGTTTCTAGTTTTCTTAAGAGAGATAAGTTCAGTAGTATTTTTAGGTGCCAACCTTCACTTCAGCACCTAAATATTTTCTGATGCTTAGGTAAAATAGTTGGCAGGGCTGAACAAATAGATTGTCGCCTGTATGGTATGAAGATATAAAATAAACTAATTTCCTTAAACTATATTATCATAAGAAAATATACTGCTTTGTTTTATTAATGTTGCAATATATTTCTAATACAAAATTCATGCTGATTTGGTTATCTCAAAGAATTCACGTCTGCATAAAGTCCTGTGAAAGCATTTGCTGAACTAAAATGACACAGTTTAATAGGAAATGTTTAAATCAAGGAATTGGTAAGAATGTAACCTTTTGCATTTGTGGGGAATATTAAATTGTACTAATTAAAATAGCCCAAATGTTGAAACTCAATGAGTTTTCATTTTGTCCGTGAACCTCTTTAATGAAGAAGGTTTTGCATTTTTGCATATGTTTAATGTATCCTAGATTTCTCTGGATTTCCAGCAAGGGAATGAATTTAGACTGAAAGTAGAAAAGCACTTGCATAGTTTGAGTCACTGGGGAAGGGGTTATGTAAGAATTATAAGGTCAGGCTCTAAATGAGCTTGTAGAAAATTATTCTTTGGGACAAGAAACAGGCCAGTTGTTTAGTAGAATCTGATTTTTTTTAAAATTTGTTATTATGAGGAGTGCACCAGAAATAAAGGAAATGTGTCCAAAATAAGTCACAAGGGAATCTAGAAATTAGAGATCATCAAATTACATATGCTGATTATATGTCATTTCAATCCCATTAACTTCTAAGACACAGGGGGACTGAGATCTTGCAGTCAATATTTTAACTCGTAGTGACTTTTATTAGGAAGGTTCAGGCCCAAAGTTGTGATGAGAAGATCATCTGATACAAATGTTGGGGCTGGAGTTGGTAATAAGAGGGTGTCTTCAATGTGTATGGCTTAGGAACTTTTTTTGTTTATCAAAATGCCTTGTTTATTTGGTGGATCTTTGGTATGGCTTATGCAGTCTTGCTAAACTCTAATCAAAAAGCAATGCTTGGGACACTTTTTACTTGATTACTGGTAAAACTGCTAATTCATTATTTAAATAAACCATATATATAATGTAATTAAGTGGTATTTAAATCCCACTTTCCCACTTCAAATGAAAAATATAAATTGTATCTTTTTTTAAAATGATTTTTCTTTATTTAAAGTTGTGAGGGAATCTCCATTAATACAAAGTAAGTGAAACCACTGAAGTATTAATAGCTGTGGCTTGCTATAGTGCTGACTTGCAAGTTAATATTTTAATTTTGCTTTTAGAAGTTCCATAAAAATTCCCATTCCATTTATCAATGCAAAAACAAGAATATCCTCATGAGTAAATAAAATCTGAAAAATGCCTTCTGATAAGTCTTTTAACAGAAGACTTCAGGGAATAGTGTTAATATGGATTTTTTTGTTGCTGTTTGTTTGTTTTTTTGATAGATTTTTGGACAAAGGGTTAGCAAGCTAATTTTAAACAAGTTCATATGAACTGCAAGGAAGTTAAATTTTAGCATTGCAAAATATTGTATCTTTGCAAGCTCTTGCTGAAAAGATCATTTTCCTGGCTTGCAGCATTGTCGTTTGCCTTCCTCACTTTTGCTGCTGCTGACATTTGGTGTGTATTGCATTCCCGAGCACAAAAACAGTTCCTTTCGGAACAAATTATTTTGAAAAGAGGTCAGTTTTGTTCGGAACGGGTTAAGCAGAACTACCTGCTTTAGATTGATTTAAGTCAGTAATGGATCTGCTCATAAAGCTGCTGTTACTAGATATTACACTGCTATCAGTCCTCTGATAGCCCCGATAAGAAGTGCTTACCACAGAGGATGCTCCTAAAGGACAGATATTGTTTCTTGTACCTCAGGGAGTAAAACGCCATACTGCTGGATCAGGAACTTTTACTAACAGCAAGTAAATCCAGGCCTTATCAAGTTACAGCACAAACTGCACTCATGTTTTATTATTCTCATTAGAGATTTAAGGACTAATTCCAGTTGTTAGCGCTTAGCAGTTTAATGTTTTCCATAGATAAGAATTAAGATTCTTCTGGGGGATTTTTTATTTGCTAAACCTTGCAAAATATAATGTGGTAATGTGCTTAGTTTGATGTAATACACCTGGATTTCCTAAATGTTTTTAAGGCGTAGGATTTAAAAAAAATTAAATCTAATAACTAAATTTTTCAACTCTAAAATGCAATCATTTTCAATCAACTATGTTTTTTAGAGCGAAAAAAAGCATATTTCTCTGAAAAAAAAAGATACCAATAGCAATAGTACTTGAGTTTTTCTATGCATTAGTAATGCTTTTAAACATATGCAGCTTAACACAGGTAAGAAGAATTGCAGTGTGCAGAAAATTATTATTAACTGAACAAGCTCCTTGCAAACCATTCTTTACAAGCAATAATGTTGATACATTTCAGAGTCAGCAAAAGTGAAAAGGAGAAAGTATGGCGTAACTCTGTTCTTATTAAAATGACACATTTAGAAGGATAGTAAATCCTAAACTTTCCATCTATGAATTTCTCTAAAGTTTCATGAAGACTTGAAATTAAATTATGTGAAACAAATAATGATGTATTTGCATTAGCTCTCTTAACATAATGATGTCATGAAAATGAATTTGTGCTTTAATGTGATAAAGTGACTTGAAACTGAAGCAGGGGCTTCAATCACCTCCACTCTCTAAGTTGAGCTTGATTCAAGAAACTAAGATTTGGGATCTTGCAGGCAGGTTTCAGAGCTATAGCAGTGTGACTAGTCTCAGCAATAGCTACAGCAAGCACCTTTTCTCCCAAAACTGTGTTGTTCTTGGAGAGCTTTAGGAAATTAAAAATCGGCTCCTTCTTGACATATGCTTTTTTCTCTGCAAGTTGTTTCCTACACTATTGCAGTTTTACTAAGAATGCCCTTGTTTCTTAGAAAGTTTACACAGTAAAGTCTGCTTGCCTAAATTATTAATATAATTAGCTATATCCCACCTGGATGCAATAATCATAATTTCCAGTTTTCACGTTTACAAAATGGTGACGTGTGCAGATACTGTTGTTTTTTTCCGTGCCAGATATGGGCCCATTTCTACTCGATTCCTCTTTCTGTTCTTTCTCTCTATAGCTCATTGGACCCATTGCTTTTGAAATATTTTTCTTGCTTCTATTACCGCACATAGACAAGTCCTGTAAGAGCATCACTGCTAATCAATAATAATTGTTGTTAGCAATAATTATTGATCGGCTATGACACTGCATTTGGAAGACATTTTTTTGTGGAGCCACAGCAGTACCAGGAATATACCAGGATGAGTGTCATTGACCCAAGGACATAAAAGGCACACCAAGTGTTTTGCAAACGGTGGTCATTTGCAGAAAAGCTTTTACAGAGTGGCATCTGAGCATTGTTTTCAAGATGGGATATACAAAAGCTAGTTCCTTGGAAACTTCCTCTTTCTTAGTATTGGTACACTTTGCTTTCATGCGAGGTTGTTATTCTGTGATATTTTTCCTTTGAAATTTAAGGTTATACTTAGTGCAGTTAGATTACTGGGTGTAATCCTCCTCTCTATCGAGAGAAAAAGAAAAGAAAGGAATAAATTTATTATGAGGAACTCCCACTAGATAACTTGGAAAACTTACATATAGCTGTTCTGTGCCCAAAATGCTGTTCAGTAGATTTTCCAAAGCACCCAGGTAACAGCTGGCGCAGGCCATGTGCCAGCCTTGACAGCCCATATGCTCTCTTTAGTGCTGTAATTATCTCAACACAAAACTCTGATAACCCAGTCTACAGGGTCCAGTTTCACTAGGTTAAATTGACTCAGTGGCTTTGTTAGTAAGTTCCTTTGGCACAGTAAGAACTTCATCAAGACTTTAAGTATTGTGGCAGGCTTGGAAAACCGATATGACTACTAGTTTCAAGACAGGTGTCTTATTAACCCTAGGAGATTGGAGGTTTCAGTTCATTATAGTGGCACCCAGCAGCACTACTACAGTTAAAGGTCTGTCACTGCTTCCCCACCATTCCATCCTTTTTTCAGAAGACTTTCTAATTTCTTCATTTTTAGCCTGCTTAAGGAGTATAACTCCTCAGCCTGGAGGCAATCTTTATGTCTTCCAAAAAAAGTTAATCAAAATTGCTTTTGCTGTTTTTTTTTGTTTTAATTTTGTTTTCCTAGTAAGAATAGTCGCAAGACAGCACTTTGCTTAGTTTTTTTTTATATTTCCTTCAGTTTGAAAACAAGCTATGAGCATTCTTCCTTCCAAAGTGTACTCATTGAGTATAATGTACAAGTTTCTCAGGTCAAAACAGGATGTAAAATGAATGCATTGAGATCTACAGCATTCACATGGTGAGTGGCAGCAGGAAAATTGAGTCAAGGTCAATACCGTAACTAATTTTTTCCCTATCAATGTATGGGTTAGAAGAAGGTATGCTCAGTTATGTGAGGCCATACAGGGTTATTCTGATACCTCTAAGATGTCTGAGCCAAAGTATGGAAGGGGAAGAAAAAAAAATAGACTTATAATTTATGGTCAACTTGTGTGCTACTGGAATGGTTTGAATTCCCTGTGGACACAGAGTTCACATCTCTGCTGGTTCTTTGGATAGTATCCCCATACTGGCTGATGTGTGGGGACTTCATCCAAAGCCAAATGGAGTCAATGAAATCTTTCTGTTGGGCTTTTCGTCAGACACTTAATGCACACAAATTAACCTGGGGTAGTCACTGCCATTAAACCTGATGGTGGGTAGGCTCAGAGAGAACAAAACTATTGCCTGTGTACCAAGACCAAAACCTGCCTCATTTTTCCAGATCTCATATTGATCTTTGAAGAGTCTTTATGTGGGTGAAGGAACACAGCTTGCCATGATAGCTATGTGCTGTCTTCTGCTTCGCAAGCTGACCTCCCATTAGCCCAGAACATACTGAACATCTTTGAAAGAAAACCTCCCAAAATTGCAATAGCAAGCCTTGCGTGCCATCGCTTGCTGAAGCGAAGTGCCTGGAAATATTGTTACTGTATGTTTTCCTTTCAAACCCCAACCATTTTGGCACATAGCACAGGACATATTCTTGCAGTTCTGGGGTGAAAGGACCTCCAGCCTTGCTGTGCTTGAAGAGGAGCACAAGGACTCTTGCTATTTTGCTGCCTTCCACAGGTAGTCATACGACTAAAGCCATCATTTGTATGTTGTCAGGAGAGCTCACCAAATATATTGACTTGCACATTATTCTTTGCAAATAAGTCCTAGCTGCTCTCTTCATATTATAATTAAAACGGCAAGGACTTTAATCATTTATGAAATTTTAAACTACAGACTGAATATAAATGTATCATTCAGTGTGATAGAATGAATTAAATTCATCATTGTCAAATAAATGTATGAAAGATGAAATATCTCTCATCCCACATCATTAGCCAATAAAAAGTCTGTTTTCCAAGTACTATAGAATGGCATGTAGTTTGTATCATCTTTAGGACCTTTCCTCCAAAGAAAAGCATTTTAAAATACTTTTATAAAAGTGCATTTTTCAAGGGCTGTGTTTTTAATAACAACTAGCTTGGATGCAAATATTATATTGAAATCTGACCACAGAATGAAGTCCCTGCTGTTTGTTGCGACTAGCAGGGACGTTGCAGGTTGGTTAGACCCTTTCGTTGGCTGAGGATGAGGCTATTGTAGTCGTGGACCTTTTAAGTACCAGAGAGAGAGGCCGTTGCTTGCCTCTTGCTCTGCTGTCCCCCAGAAACTCTGTTCCACTACGCAGACCATAAAGCTGTTGCAGTTACATTATGCGTCAGGCTTTTCAGGATGGTGATGGAAAAGAGGTCCTGGCACAGCGATTCTCATGCAGTTGTGGTGCCGTGACCCTGGGCAAAACATCTGCCGGGGAGGGAAGCCTCCTTTGCCTTCTGGTGATTTCTGTGACCTTGGTTTTAGAGGAGAATCTAGAGATTGCTCCCTGAGATCACTCTTTCTTTCGGAGGAATGAACATGGGGAAGAAAACATAGCAAAATTCTCATTGATTTATTTCCCTCACACTATTTCATCTTGTGGAGCTGTGCCTAAAAATAACCCAGTCTAGCTTCTATTTGCCCTTCCACATTTGGGCTTCCATGTTTTCACCAAAAAAAAAGAGCTGAAGAACAAATATAGAAAAGCTCTGTCTATGGACATTACTTATAGCTATTCTGTACCTGCCATTACTTTCTGAGACATTTTATTTCTCAATACCCTTTATCTGTGATTTTTCTAAGAATGAATTTCTTGTTCTATGTCTGAACCCCCTAAGCTCCTGTGAGTGCTGCCCATTTTTTTTTTTCTATTTTCCTACTGTCTCATGCAAAATGTCTTGCCGTTATCAATTAAAGTGGTGAATTTCAGTCTTGCAAGCTAACACAGCAGGTCTGGAGTCTTGTACCCAAAGAACACAAAGTACTGAGTGTTGAAGAGCATCTCCCTGCCCCAGCACACTTCAGTGGATGGGTAGGTCCCTTGGGTCGCTGGACTGGGGCAGAGTTGCTTTTTTCAGTCAATTATTTATTGATTAAAGCTTTTGCACCATGAAAATTTATTTTTAAAGCTCAGGACATTGTAGATGAGCTAATATGATTTAGATTGTTGAACAACTGTTAGATGGTGTGTTTTTGGACTCTTGCTTGAAAGCCCAGATGCCAAAATGGTTCTGCAGGGGGCGGGGGCTGGATCCAACCTCAGATCATTAGCGATGTAGATTGTATTCAAATCACTGACCTACAATTTATTCTGGTTGACAAATACTTAAATTAATGAAGCAATCACTGTCTTCAATAGCACAACAATATATTCTGCATTCATAGTTAATATGCCAGTAGAAAGAAATTAAGAAAATAGAATATATTTAATGTTTCTCATTTGTGTTAGATGCATTGCCTTCTTTTTTTTTGCATCTTGTATAAATTAGATGCATTGCACTGTATGTATTATTTGTGTAGTGTCTGGCCATATATCAGGATGAAATACAGTTCTCTAATTAGCTTCTTGCAAGTACTTTGAGTTACCCCAGGCTGGTGCTCACCCATATTAAAGCAAATGTGGCCCTGGCGATTGTTTGTACATGCAGTTGGACAGCCATGGTAAAAACCTTTTCTAAAGCTTTCTTGTGGCTCGCAACCACATATGTGCAGTAATTGTCTGAGACAGTTCACAGGGATCAGGCAGCTTGCTTGTTATGGTGAAGCATGTATCATGAAAGAAGACACTTGAGGTCTAATGATATCTTTTTAATAGCTGTATGATAGAGTTTCTTTATGCTGAAGGATATTATGAGGTTGTAAATATAATTTTCATGAAGTCTCGGAATAATAATAATAAAAAAGAGTAGAAATAAAGTACATTTGCTAAAATCTTTCAATTCTTTTTCTCTTGCTTCCCAGCACTGTTTCAAAGACTAGGAGGTGATGTTGTATTCCTTGGTGTGCTGTTTAAAGTCAGGAGCAGCAATATTTAGCACATGCTTGGGCAGCCGTGTTTGAAATCCATGCTTCCTCTCTCTGGTGTTCTGATGTGCCTTTAGGGGATGCTTGCCTGTTTGTAGTTTGTTTTCTTTTGTTTAAGGTTTCAGCTACTGCATTGACTAATGATTATATAGCAGTAAACTCTCATCCCTGCTAAATTCAGAGGTAATGCCTCAAAAGCATTTTTCCCCTGTGTGAC
This sequence comes from Tinamus guttatus, assembly GCF_000705375.1. The sequence goes on from NW_010580055.1 coordinate 77,956, forward strand.
ATAAAACAATAAAAGAACTAGACAATTCCCTTTTGAGGAAGAATAATCCTTTGTTTAAAGAAAAAAAAAGGGGGAAAAAAGCATGTTCTTGATGCCAGAGGGTGTAGAATTCAAATCAAAGATTAAGCTAATTGATAAAAATAAAACAAATGTCTCTCAGTATACTCCGCTTTAGACAGAGTTAATGTTTTTTGTATTAACAAGTCTCCAGTATTAATCACCTATGCTGTTTCAGAATGATACTGTACTTGATTCTGAGCTATGCAAATGTCTGTTTGATACCAAAATAACATGGAACACGCTGCATCTGAGTTTCAGCTCACCTGCAACTCTAAAGCCATTTTCTTTACCTTAGCGCAGAACTGAGGGGAGTTCAGAATTCAGAGATAAACATCAACTCATTGCAATATCATTTACCTACACGCATTTCCTATTCTTAGTAAGTAAATAGGTAGTATATATTTATATTTTAATTAAGTTTTGGAAAAATCCATGCACATCCTTACTGAATGACACATGAGTCTCAAAATTCAGCTGTCCTGTTAAAGGATTTACATAAAGACACTAAATGTTTTGATTAGCTAGTAACTTAAGCAAAAAGAAAAAGAAAAAAAGATGTCAACGTGCTGTTTGTTTATGTACTGCCAGAATCTTTTGAGCTTCTTTTTATTATGTGATAGATGCAGTGCTGCCAACCTGAGGGAGGGGAGGATCCCTAAAATATTAAAAGCTAACTGTACATTAGAAATTAGTTCTGTTTGGAAGTCAAGCTTACAACCAAGAAGTGAAAGAATGACATTGTTGAACTGTTGTGTCAGACTATCGTCTGAAATTGTTGAATATGCTCATGGTAAGCTTCATCAGTAGGAGTTTCAGAGTGATAATTATCCATAGCTTCCCTTTTATCTGAGCAATGCCAAAGCTATCAGAGACAAGTTTTGTATTTGGCTTTCAGAGTGATATTTTTTTTTCCTTTTCTGTTCTTTTTCCCCTTTTGCCTGCACTTCTAGGCTTACAGTCAATTATTACCACAAAACTGAAGGGGCAATTAGCTCCTGATGCAAATGCTATTGCTGACATGCCTAAATAAATACAGAGTAATTATAGACTAGGTATCCAGCACTGCAGTCTGTCACGCTGTTCTTATTCAACTTGACTTGCAGAAGAGGCATCACCGCCGCCATGGTGAACATGCACTCCAATAAAAACTAGCTGGCTGCTGCTTGCAGGCTGGGGCTAAACACTGCTCTTCATTTCTGCAGTTAACTGTGTCCTGAACTGACAACGAGCTCAGAAACAGCGGCTGCGTTGAGTTTCCTGAAATTTGAGCCATGCAACACGAGTCTAATCCAGCAGCCAGCCCGGAAACCAGTCCGAATTGGTCCCTAAAAGCAGATGTTCCCAGTCTGAGCCTCACATTCAGCCTCGCTTGCAGAGAGAGGGAACGAGCTACCCGAGCACAGGTGCAAAATTATGACACTGCTATGGGCAAGAGCTGCGTGTGCAGCCTGAAACCACTGTTTCCCGTGACCGTTTTTAGCAGGCAAACCCTGCTGTTGGTGGGAGCACCTGTGTCAGGGGCAATGAGGGAAACGGATGCGTGTTGCAAACACCTATGACTGTCTGTTGCCTGCTAGCAACATCACCCGAACTGACACGGTCGCTCAAGCCTTCCTGGCCATAGTGGTATTTACGAACGATTGCCTTGTGTCCATTAGCCTAATGGTTTGTGGGGAGACTGAAGTCTATAAAAATATTTGTATTCATAAAAATGAAGCACCCAGGCCACCGCTGCATTTTCCCTGCAATGAGTTCTTAACATTTTGGAGGCCTGTCCTTTAGCAAAACCGCCGTGCCACAAAGGTATAAAATACAGCACTTAATGGAGATAGTGCATTTACTCAAGTGCATTAGACAGTTCCTCCTCCTCCTCCTCTTCCTGGTTGATTGGCAGCCAGAGATCCTAGCTGCAACACTAGAGGAGATGTTTATAGCCAAAGCAGCAGGATCTGGCACCAGAAAGGGCTCCACAGGCACTTGTGTTGATGGTGGCTTTGCAGTTGCCTCTGGGTCTTTCATGTGGCTGGGCTGATGAAAGCTATCTGGGCAGTTATATGCAATGGAAACATTTCTCTTTCCATTGACATTTTAAATGGTTGTGGTGGTTAACTGTTTGTAAGCAGAGAATTTTAAATCCTGCACCACAGTAACTCTCTACAGAGGCTACTGGTGCATGGTGTGCATCTATATTTCTCTTTTCTGCCAAAAAATCCCTTTTCAGGATCAGCAAAAATATTTGTTTAAGTGTGTTTGCACATTTTTGAAGAGCTTCTGCTCAGATGAAGGCAGTTTGAGGCTGTGGATGAGGTTTCAGTCTCTGTTTCTTTTTTTAGGTAGTAGCAACACTATCAAATAAAATTTTTGCATTTGGCATTTAGATTTTTTGACTTTTAGATTTTTTTTTGCATCATGAGGCTCATGACGTGAGGTTTTAGTCTTGTTTTCAGGTCCCCACCCCTGAATAGTGTGCTTCTCAAGAAGCAATAAAAAGTAGTAGAAAACCATCCAGAAGTTTAGGTATGCCTTTTTTCAGCAGCTAAGTAATGTTGTGCATAGGCCCTTGCCATTTTTTTTTCTCAGCTTCTGTTTGTGCCTTACTACACATACTGCTCAGCAAGGGAAAAAAAAAAAAAAGGAAAGTTTCTTGGCCTACAGTGGTTTTATATTGGATAATCCACTAAAATGGGTGGCATATGCTCCCTCTTAAATATTTTGGAGATTGCCTGTAGACTCAGGCGCATGTGTCCTCTTAGGTAAAAACCACAAGGGATACCTTCAAAAATAAATGAAAATAAAAGATAGCTAGGGCTTGCATTGTTCATCAAAGTGGCCCGAGTTCCAAACGGCATCGCACTTTCAGTCTCAGTGAAAGTACTCATGTGCTTAAATGTTGACATAGCCATAAGTCTGAACAGGATTGAAGAGTATGTCTATTTAATAAATTCATCAGTGGTAAATCTGCCCCATTTGAGCCAAAGTTTTAACTCTGCATTAGACTAAAATATTGTGATTGTATTTTAAAAGGTGAAATCAATGATTTCCAAACCCCAGCACTGTGAATTTCTTCAAATTAATGTTTAGCTGGTGCAAAATTGCTGGAATTTTGGCTTGTCGGAATTTACATTCATATGGATAGAACTTTTAGAGAATTATTTAGCCATAGCTTTGTGTTTAGAGTGATTTTTAGAATTTTTTTACACAATGTAAATGTTATTGTTTTAAAGATATACTCTTTTACATTTTACTACTGATTTATTTGACACTAAACTTATTTTCAATATTTTTTTTTTACAATTCAAAGTTATTCATATCTAATATGAAACAATCGAGCTCCCATATCCACAAAGCAAATCAGTGAAAATACAAAAATACAATGCTCACATTTCACTGAAGTCTCTGAAACTTTGGACAAACTCTGCGGTAGTTTTGAGTTTGTGCCTGTTTGGAACCTGAAAACGACAAGACGTATAAAGTGTGATGTCACTAGGAACAGCTTGCAAGCTTAAACCATGTCAAAATGAGCTATAAAACAGAGTGTGCTTTGCAGCGGTGCTGAGCACGAGGTTACTTTTCAAAATGAATAGCCCAGCAGAAATTTAAAGTAAAATTGCTATAACAAAACTAGGAAAAGGATTTAAAAAATAAAATAAAGAGGAGAGTTGCATGTGCTTGCGAACCACATTCAGATTACTGTTCTTCCACTAAAAGCACCACAGGGCGTACAAGACAAATGTTTCACTGTATGTCGTAGGCTTGTATTGTCTCTGAAAAATCCTGGAAGAAATCCTGAATTGCTGTATGTGGTAGACGTTTATGGCAAGTATCCTGAATTTTTCCTGTGGAACTGCTGCAATGCTTCCATTTCTCTAGAAACCAAGGCTGCTTCATCTCCGTTGCAAGTGATATAACAGAAGGGAAGGGAGAGTGAAACATTGGCAGACAAATACACTGAGACAAAAATCGAGACAAACACACTGAGAAAAAAAAAAGCACAGGAAAGATACATATAATTATAATTATATTGCAATTTTTCCATCCTCATTTTGCTAGGGCAAGCCCTTTTGAGCTTCTACATGAGCAGACTTAATTGTGGTTAAAGCGTATGTTACATATTGATCTACAAAGAGAAGACTGGAGCTTTGCAGGAGACAAACATACTTTACAAATATAATAACCATTTAGTTTGTTGGCATTTTGCTATTTCCCTGCACTGTGATTCTTCTTTTCTAAGTGCTTCTTTTCAAACTGTGCAGCTTCTCTGCCTCCTATGTATTGTCATGGCATTTAACAGCAACAGGCTAAGAAACACTGTACTTGGGTCTTGTTAGGACCCTTTTGTAAAGTTCATTGAATCAGTAAAACTTAGGTATGTAGGATCAGGCTTCTAGCCTCAATTTAAACAGAGCTCCTGCTAGCTCCAGTGTGAATTCTGCTTGAAGATAAACTCAGACTTTGGCTTAATTACTTACTAAAGCACTTTGTATCTTGTAAATTATTATGATACCAAACCATCAACAGTATGACTCCAATCAAAGAGCTATAGGAGGGAATAAGTATGTTGAAAAAATGCTGTATTCATCAAAATGTTCCATAGAGCTGTGCTGGTTTCAGTAACATCTTGCTTTGAAAAACTGTAAGAATTATGTAACTTAAGAATTTTGGAAAAGTCCGTTTAGACTTTGTCTAAAAGGTAGCATTTGCTTTTATTTAGTTCAAAATTTAGTTTGAAAAGGTACAACATTTCATATTTTACTCTTATTTTCTGCTACACTGCATTTTCTTAAGTTATTTTTATATTTTATTTTGCAGTTAAAAACATTCTTAAATAATATAAAAAATATTGCTTTTCAAAATGTAAGATGTCAAAACTTACACAATTTCCCATCTTTCTCATCGTAGAAATTTCTGAGAAAAAATCAAAGCATAATCTTGCCTTCTCTATGGAACTTTTTTTTTAAACTGCTATGCTTAGTTTAGTTGAAGAAAAGATTAAATTTAATTTTGAAGTTCAGAATTTCAATCAATCAGGTATATTTTTGTCTGAGATGTGGTGTGAATCTACCTAGGCAGGATAATCTGTCATAGAGGAATAGAGACACAAAACCCACTAAGAATTCTGAGCATTTTTCAGTTGTTTGAGACACAGAAAAGAGCTCTTCATATTTACATATTCCTTCAGCTATGTGTTCACCTTTCCTTTGATGATTACACACTCTAAATCCAAGCAAGCTTTCAGAAACTAGCTCTGTAGATGTAGAAAATCTATCTTTTATTAGCCCATTTTGTGTTGGTGTCCGTCCAAATTAAGCTTTTGATTTTAAGTTAATCCCTTCATATCGAGGAAATCAGGGTGTTCTTTATTTTCTACACCGCTGAGCATTTTGTTGCTATCACTCCCATTGAAAGATGAAAGCTTTTACATATTTTTACCATTTTGTACTAAATTAACTTCCAGAGTATTTCTTTTCATTTTAAATATTTGTTAGGAACAGCATTTTGTAATTCATGCAGATTTGAATGGTTTTGAACTTTTATTCTCCATCAAATACAGTGATATTGAAATTCAGTGAGATATCCATTTATTCTATTCCAAGAAGAAGTGACCTTAGATTTTTGGATTCAGAGAGACTACAGATGGAGTTAAGTGAAGCTCTGGTGGAGCTCATGCTCTTCCTTAGGTATGAACATGTACCTGAAAAAGTTGAAATTTCACTTTCTAGGTTCAGATATTGTAGAACTTTCTGGAATTTGCCAAGCTCTGTTAACTGTGAAAAAAAGTAAAATGTGGCCAAACCTTGGATATAGTCTTAATTTAGATGCTTCCTGTAGTCATGGAAACTAAGACTGTATAGAAGCTGCATAACATGTATTGTGTAAGTACTTTGGTGGGAAATGTATACCTGGTATACACAGAAATATAACAAATATTATTAATTAAAAATAGTCCTATCTGTTTGCAAAGGTACTCTATACCATAAAATCTTAGGCCTGTGTTTTGTTCCTTAGTGACTTCTTTAATAGATAAGAGTTAAGGAAATGTCTTGCTTCCTTCACTGTGAATCTTTGAAGAAGTTATTCAGCTGTGATGTAATTCAGTTCTCTTGATGTTCAAAATGAAGAGAAAAATGTCAGAAAATGTGAGAACTTCAAAATACCCCAAAGGGTAAAACAAAACAAAACAGAAGATTGTAGAGGTGTCAGATGATATCATTTACAGCTAATATGATTAAACATGTTATTATCAGTCTGTAGCTAAGTAGGCTTCCATTATAGACCAGTAATTTCTAATCAGTCTGATTGGGATGCACATGCACGGTATTATTTTGATCCAGTTTTGTAATTTCCTAACTTATTAGTTATGATGAGTGACCCACTTTGTTGCAAGGATACAAAAAGCATTTCTTATCCTAATTTCACATGTATTTGATGAAGAGCAGTAATCATGAGCTTAATTTTAGAGCCTACAATAAACAGTCTCAGTATAGGTGTTTCCCTTTTCACTGGTTTAATATTGTTCATTAGAACCGGGCTGCAGAAATGAGAATTGGGTAGGTCTTTTAAAATGCATGCGTATTCTGGTCATGGGTAGTGACTGATAATAAAATAAACTTTAAAATAAACTTTTAAACAACACTATATTATCCTCAAGTGCTCTTGGGAATTGCAGTCCCTTGGTGAGCGTGTGTCATGGAGCTGGCCGTTATTCTTCCACCTTTCCTTTCAGTGGTGCTTCTTAGGCTTCTGTGCCTAAGAATTTGGGGGGATATAGCTGTAGGTAAAACAGAGTGAGGTGAAGAAAGCTTCAGAACCAAACAGAACCAAACCTCAGTGCTATGGAGAATGAAGCATGATGCTAATGTGTGAGATCAGGAGGAGACCAAGATGCTGCTAAGATGTTTAAGATGCTGGAGTATTGTGTGCAGTTCTGGGCTGCTGCCCAGTACAAGAGGGACGTGGACTTCTAAAGAGGGTCTAGTGTAGAGCAACAAAGATGATTGAAGGACTGGAGCATCTATCTCATGAGGAAAGACTAAGCAAGCTGGGCCTGTTTAGCCTAGAGAAGAGAATACCAAGAGGAGATCTGATCAACATGTATAAATACCTGAGCGGTGAATGTAGGGAGGATGGGGCCAAACTCTTCCTGGTGGTGGCCAGTGATGGGACAAGGACTAATGGCTACAAGTTGAAACACAGAAAGTTCCATCTCCATGTGAGGAAGTACTTACTTCCTGTGAGGGTGACAGAGCCCTGGAACAGGCTGCCCAGAGAGGTTGTGGAGTCTCCTTCTCTGGAGATCTTCAAAACTCGCCTGATGTCACCCTGTGCCACGTGCTCTGGGTGTCCCTGCTGGAGCAGGGGGTTAGACTAGATGATCTGTAGAGATCTCTTCCAACCTCAACCATTCTGTGATTCTGAGATTCTGTAAGCTTCTCAGCATGCAAACCTATTGTTGCAGGGTCTAAACAGACAGACAGTCACAAATGTGGAGTTCATCTTGGCAAGCTTTAGACATCCAAAATTGTCCCATCTAAACCTGAGCTTGTCATTCTAGGTTTTGTGTATAACCACCAAGGAGGAAAAAGTACCTTCAGAAAAAAAAAATATCTCATGCAAAAACACATTCCTTAGCTGCCTGGAGATGCCTATGGAAGTGGTGTAAATCATCTTTCCCCATGACTATAAAGGGAATTATATATGACTAGCTCAGACTTAAATATTTAATTTCTATATATCTTAATTGAAGCCAGATGAATTCCACCTGAGAAGCTCACCAGAAGCATTTTTACTCTACACAGGATGCTCAGAGTTAGCTAAAATTGCATATACGTGTTCAGAACAGTGCATCCTGCACGGCAGCTCTTCAGACTATAGCAGATTTAGGGACAAGGCACCAAAGGCTGCATCCATTCTAGCAAGATAAATGGGTCAGGTCCTTTGAACAAGTGGCGTGACACCACCAGAAGAGAGAGCTTGAAGAGAGTAGCCTGTGGCCCATGCCATGCCCTGAGTTGTGCCTGGAGGTTGCTGTAGTGGCCCCAAGCCACTGCCGTGCCAGGAAGCACCACGAACACCATGGTCTTGGACCAGTGCATGAGCCCATGAGCAGGCCTACATAATTTATACCATGCAGGCTCTGTTGTCTCCTGAAATTTTGAAGGTTTAAACATTTCAGAGGATTCCTTGTTTGTCTGGTCACTTGATAAGTCTTGCCTCTTTCTTCTGCTTTAATATCATGGCTCCTCTAACCTGTGCAAAATAGCACAACTGTTGTGATGTTCACTGAATAACTGTGCTCTGCTCCCACAGCCGTCCTCTCTCATCCTGTTTGTATTTTGCATGCTCCCCTCTGCTCATGCAAGTGCTGGGTTGCAATATGTAGAACTCCTTTTCGGCTCTGCCTATTTCTGCTTTTTAATTTCTTTCTCCCTTTCTCTTTGCCTGTCAGCATCTCAAGGATGCTCTTTCTCCCACTGCTTTGAATATTTGTGTATTAATTCTCTCTCTGATATAGTGTTGTCTTTCTTCTGCTGCTTTTAATGTGCTGCTGCGGTCTAACTGTGCTTCTGCTGATTTTGTTCTGTGATTACAAAGCAGAAGGTCTTTCACAACTGTGTCTCTGTGCTCATACTACTTTTCTAGGCCCTTCAATGTTATTGAATTATTAATATTTACTAAAGTCCACATTGGAAATGTTGAAAAAAGGTTAAAATATATTAATAAACCTGGGAAAAACACAGATGAAAGCATCTCTACATAAACTATGCTAGAATGTTTTTCCTATATCATGAAGTATTCTTCTAAATAAATGAGATATAAATGGAGATAGACGTGTACAATTAATTGTCAATTTTATGCCTAGATATTCTGTGATCGAATCTCCTGATTTATCCCTGTTTAAAAATATGCTTTAAGTTTATAATAAGGTGTGCGAAAGACAGAAGATTTTTTTGAAAGCCACATTCTACTCTATTAAATGATTTATCACTGAGTGAATATGAGCATATTCTTCTGTAGGAATAAAGTTAAATTCTCATACTGTATTCTGATGATGTAGATGGTTAGCTCATCTACTGATATTTTTGTAACTAATAGCTTTACACATTTAAGCCAGCACTTTCTATCTTTGACAAAACCATTTTTTATCTATTTCTTTCCATTTTGAGTTCAGGCACACTTTGCTAAAATACCATCAGAATCTGTGGTCTGTATGACTGATTAAATGAGCTTCCTAAATATAATTTGAAGCATTAATGATAAATGAGTACTATTTCTATCTGCTCTTGCAGAACTTTGAGTTGTCTCAAACAACTGAAGTACCTAGAAAGTCTACCTGGACCTTCCTTGGATACAGGTGTTCAGAGATTTACATCACTAAGGCAGATTTCCAGTAGTTCTGACTTGTACATATCCTAATGACTTTTCTTGAGGTTGAAAAAAACAGGATCTTCCTCAAAGCATGGAAATATGAATAGATGGCCATCAAGTCTGTGCTTTACTAGCCGTGATGCCCCTCATCATTCTGCCAGTGCTGGAGTCCATAGTGTGGGCATGGATCCTCACCTCTGTTAAAGGGCATCACAGATATGGACTTAGCATATCTAAAATTTCCCTGGCCTATGAAGAGGGAATAAAGGGAATTATAGCATCCACCAACTCCTATAAAGACACAATTCAAGGAAATTGCAAGTCCCCTGTTTCTGAGGCACAAACTGCTGCCTCTGGCCTCCCGTTTGCCAAAGGCACCTTGCGAGCCGCTAACAATTTGAGCAGCATCTACTTTTTAATTAAAGGCTGCCCCATTTAGGCAGACGCCGCTAATCGGGGCGCCAGATCTGCAGCCCTCAGCGTTACAAGCCACCGCTCCAGCCGCGGCTGTCGGGCCCTCGATAAGCAGGGCAGGGAGCAAGGTGCGAGTCCCCCAGCGATAACCTCCTGACTCCGACATTATAGGTCTTTTCTGACGGAATTGAGTGCTACATCTTCCTCGATGGGCCCTTGTCAGGGATGAGTAATGGGGGCGCCCCCGTAATGATGGCAGTAGACTTCTCATGCCTACTTAGATTAGAAAACCAATAAGCCACAGTTTCTGAAGAAATTCTGTTTATGGAAAACGTGTGCAATATGTGTGCAAGGTGGTCAGACTGAAAGTTTTCATGAAGAGTGGCTGCATCAGCATGTTCATTTTTATTTTTATTTTTATTTTTAATTTTAATTTTAATTTTAATTTTAATTTTAATTTTTATTGTTATTTATTTTTATCTTAATCTTCTTTTTATGAATAACAAAAAAGTGATATTTTACTGAGCTATATATATACTATATATGTGTGTTTTAATTTTTATTTATTTTATTAATTTTTATCTTCTTTTTTTTGCTATCAGTGACAATAACAAAAAAGTTAGTGATATTTTACTGAGTTGTCAAGAAAACTTGTTCACAATGACTGAGAAATGAATAAACAGGTTAATAAGATTGTGCTAGTCAGTGTTTGTTAATTTATTAAACATCCTCTTTCGAAGTCGCCTGGCTAGCATTGCTTTTGCTAGCGTGAAGATCTGACTAGAAGTTTTCTGAAGTCTACACGGGAAAGAGGATTTCTGTTTTAGCCTCCCAGACATATCTGGAGATCCGCTTGGTTTTCAGATGAGTCTAGTTTAGACAAGTGGTGTGTGCATCCCTGCAGCGGTCTGTAGTATCACACCACTAGCAGAATATTACCCCTAACTATATTTTAGAAAATGCTATTTTGTTATCACTTTAACACTTGGAATAATAATGATCTCTGATGTAACGGTCCAGAAACAGCATTTGAAAGTGCTGTGTAACTGGAACCCATACTGGGACCATATTTTCAGACAAATTTAAATTCTAATTAATCAGCTCCCTAGATGTTAAAGCTTCAAAATTGATTGGAAACTAGCGTCTTGGAGAAAAGTAGTAAGAACTATTGTGTATCAAGCTTCTTTAATGCCTGGTTATAATCAAATATGTGTGTGACATCTGTAATATCTTATTTGTGTAGGATTTCCTCTGTTCCATTCAGCAATGCTTGAACTTCACAGAAGGCATTAAACAACCCATCATCACACAAAGGCAGGATACATTATAGAGCAGAAAAAAAAACCCTTGAGATTCCTTTGGATTTACATATATACATATACATATACATATATATATATATATATATGCAAAGGATTTTGTGTAATACAAAGGAGAAACTTCCAAACTGCCTATAGGTCCCCCGTCATGAATACTGTGTGAGGAAATGGGGAATGAGAGAGAAGATGAAAGAAAAAAGGTGAATAAAATCTAAATTCCATATTACTGTGAATATTACTATTCAAAGCTTCAAAATTACAAAACATATTATTTATGTCTTTTTTTCCATCATGTTTCAGAGTGATTCTGTGATTCTGCATGTGGATCTTTCCTGTCTTTTCAGGGTGACCACATAAAAAAAAATAATTCTAGAAGCCTCCCAGTTCCCCCAAAACAGTGTATTTACAGTAATTCAAAGTGAATCTCTCATGAACATATATGGTTATACATTTATTTCCCTTATAATATATTTTTTTTCAGTTGGTTCTAATTCTTTGGCTGTTTGGGCTGAAGTTTTATGATTTTTTTTTTCCTGGAAGGAAATCAGCACAGATTGTTCAGCATTTCTAGGAAGAGGCTTATTGATAACAAGCAAAATAAACCCATAAAATGGGTACTTCACTGGAAGTATCATTCTTGCAGCATTTCCTTTAAAGGTCTAGGAACTGCACATCTTAGAATGCTGCCGAACCTAGAGATGCTTTTTGCCATCCCTATGCAAAGTCACCCAAATTGAGCCAAATTATAAATACACATATGTTGTCCTTTTTGCTCAGTAGGGATTTTGGAGGTTGGCAGAACTGTGTCTGCGGTCAGCTCTGCGGGTCCTCTGCCAAGCCTGTTAGGGTGAGGGAAAGCCAAGGTTTTCCTTTTGGCTCTTTGTTCCTGAGGCCAGGTGTTGGTACCAAAATTGAAGAAATTTGCTCACTTTTTTTTTTTTCATTCTTTTTCCTCCTGATGCCACAATTGTATGAAAAAGAGGAACCAGCAGCTTATCTTGAGTTGCGAGTGAGGAGGAGATAGGAATCGATAGAATCTTGCAGAGTTGTAGAAGGGGGAAATAGGATAGACTGTAGGAAGGCAGAAACACAAAGGAGAAATAGAGAGGAAAGGAAACTAGCAAAGTGCCAAAATAAAAGGATGGAAGCTCTCATTAAATTCAATTTGCAGCCAGGAGTGCTGATATAACCTGTATTTATTTACTATGGTGATGTTATATATAGGCCATGCTGTGCTGATGGGATAGGAGTGCTTCTTACCTTCTGAATTTCCCCTTGTCAAGCATTTCTGTGCATCAAGCCCTTGTCCTGTTGATGTGAGCATCCCAAACCAAGGAACTGGTCATTAGCGCCTGCTTGATCCTTCCTGAGCTCCGTATCATCCCCAGAGATGCCAGTGTCCCCATCAGTTCCCTTACAGTGACCATGACTCTGTTCAAGCTGGCTTGGGTAGGTATCTACCAAAAAGGGAATGGCAGGAGAAAAGCTGGACTCTGTGACATGCCTAGCATCACTCCTCTGGAGAAAGTGCAGAAAGGAGCTGGCTCTCTGGGGTGACATTCCTCTGTATGAACTGGGAATCTGTGAGTCCCCTCCTGTGATCATTGATTTTTTTTCCTGCAGATGCACTTGGGGGTTTGTAATCATGGCCCTTGTCTTCACAAATTCCCAATACTGGGGAAACTCCCAGCACCCCTGGTGCAAGCAGTTTGCAGGCTTGGAGTTTGATCCAGCTTCCAATGGAGTCAACAGAAATATGAATTGGAAAATAGTGGGCTGATATTGAAAATAAGTAATAAAAGGGACGGCACAGTAAAATATGATTATAGGATTGGGTAATCAACTACAAGGGCACCTATTATTTTGAGAGAGTTGTACGTAAATTTAAGAGAAAAGGTATAATAAGTGCCTCAATCAATAGAAATAAGTAAAAGGGAGCATGTATCTCATCAAATCCAGTTTTATTTTCCAAGAGCTATATGACCCTGAGTTCGATCCAAAACTATCTATCCCTTTATCTCAGTCCCATTTTAATCAGGACTGAGCTAAGGAAAAAGAAAAAAAATCTTCCCAAATTATTCTAATGACCAAGTCTTGGAAAGAAAAACCCCAACCATAAACATAACAGAGGACCTCAATGCAGTTAACTGAGTGCAGTTTTCACCATTTCCAAGACTACTTATTGGACCTAAGTACTGGAAGAAAAGTCACTCAGATTCTCTTGATAAAGTTACCTTGGATCTGCAGGGAAAACAGACAGAAGGACAAGTCACCCTGTATCCTGAATTGAATGAATTTGAATTTTTACTAATAACACTTCCTCACTGGAAGGTTTTAGCAGCTGAAACCTTGTTTTCTGCAGAGGGCTTTATAGGGTGTTCTTGATCTTAAATGCTTTTCCTGAGCACACAGAATAGGTGTTCTGTGTATTGTCTTTGCAAAGTGTGTTTGTTTTCATGTTTGACACACACAAAATGCAAGCTTTGTTGGTTATATTACAATCTTAAAATAATAATAATGTTTACCCCCAAAATGAATTCACTTTTCAGAGTTCACCATTGCCTGAGCATTAACCTCACTGCTGTGCTTAAAGTGCTACCTCAGAGAAACAAAGTTCTTGTTAGGATTTAAGACGTGAGGATCCATTTCTGCCTCACAGTCTCGTACTCCTGCATTCCCTGAAGTGTATCCCATCTGCTTTTGGGAGCTCTCATTGCAATATGCAGTGATTGCAGGATAAGCACACCATTTTCCTGTCAATACTTTCCTATTAGCCTCCTGGATCCATACATCATCGTCTTGCTGGCCTGCAGTTTGCTTATCTCAGTCTCGGAGGCTGCCTTTGATTTATCTAACACCCAGGTTAATGAGGCATGGAGCCCAGGGTGGCTCCAAGGATAATGCACTCCTGTATAAAAATGCTTAAGGAAGGATCAAGTGATAATCCATTCTAGACTAAAAGGCCTAGCTCTTCAACAAATGTTGTATTTCTTAATCGCGAAGCTAAGACTATAATAGCTCCCTCTTAAGCTACTGCCATCAGTAAAAACGATACACGCTAACTATATGGAATTTACAAAAGAACAGAAAATTAGATTTTAATTTGTGCTCCAAAAAAGGCAAAGAAAAGTTCATTTCTTAGGAACAGTTATCACCATTATTTGACAGTGTTCTTATGCAAAAATAAGTTAGCTTTAATATTTAATTTACAGTAATAGTTTTATATTCCCTCACTGGGACCTATGTTTTTCTAAAGACAAAAATAACAGAAGCTAGAATGTTACTGTGGCAAGGATAAATCAAACTTGCTATTTCAATAATGGAGGTAATTACAAAGTGTATATATCTGAGATGTACTGAGTGGTTAGGGGTTGTTTAATTAACATAAAAATTTCAATATCATCAGCAAGTGTGTTGGTATCGCAAAAGCATTGTTAAAAATGCATCTTAAAATAGTTATGCCTTCCTCTATTTCTAGCTAGTACATAAGGCTAATATACCTTAGCTTCCCAGTTCTGCTAATTACCATCTTGCACAGAAACATTTTTAATGAAAGAAAGGTGATGCTACAAGCAAGCTTTCAAAGACACAATTATTTATTTATTTTTAAAGTGCTCTGCCACATACAACTCTGATTTCTGGAGTGTTGTTGCTGTGTTTTGTTATGCTTGGGTTGACCTTCCTAGCATGACTGTGCCACAGGCTCCTGAAATAGGTGTCATGTATAACCATTTAGAAAATGACATAGCACCAAATAAAGGGATCATTCCTGTGGGACACCATGCTTATATTTTGGAGAAACAGCTGCATACAAGCAAGGCTTTCACCATTTGGCCCATCCCTGTCCCAGAGGGCTTGACCCAGGTAATAAGTCCTTTACTGGTCACTAACCTACATTATTGAGATTTAGTTTGGATTTTAATGACATGACATTGTTAGGAGATGTTATTGAGATGTAAATGATCTTCTGTTGGGTTATTTAACACATGTGAAGGACCTAGTTTAGAATGAAAATTAGTTATTGATTATTCCAGCAATTAACAAGGTAAATTTTAGCACCTATATTAACATTTTCAGAAGTCTTGATTTTTTTTTTTTTTTACTCAATCTGACCTATGGAGTTTAATTGATTCCTCAGAAGTCTTGAAGATGTTTTGAACAAATAAAATAATAATAAAGGTAAATGGATATTGTCCACTGAGCTCTCTATTGTATTTGGTCTTCTGTTTCAAATGTCAGTTTTTGCTCCTGTGTTTAATACAAATCAAGCTAGTATGTGATGCAGTTGTCCGCACAATGACACAATTCTTCAGTATTAAAGTGCTGAGCACACATAAAATTGAAATCTTCATTTTATTTATTCCTTCCTCTTCCTCAAAACCTCTATCTTTAGATGAACGTAATTTGTCATTTATGGAGTCCACTTTGTCGTGTTACTCTTCTCTCATTACTACTCCAGATATACTGACTTAAAAACACCCTGAGATAGGAGGCAGTCTTTTCATATATCTATAATTATCTACAGGCAGGTCTTAGTGGTGCTGGTAACACAAATATTAGCGAAATACATTTCCCTGTCTGATTGAAAATGGAGAATTTGTTAATTTATCCCTAGATATTTTAACCAGAAGATGTATTTCCTGAAACTCCTTTTTTTTTTTTTTTTTTTAATCTGGAATAGATCTGAGAGATCCTTAAAGGCTGTTACACATACCAAACAGATCAGACTACACGCTCACTTTGGTGGTAAAAGTCAAAGGAAATAGTGTATGTATGTCTTTATAACTAACTTAACTTAGACCTTTCCTTTTCTATTTCTGTCCTATAATCTCCAGTCAATGAAGAGTGTATGGCACTGAACACAGACTCATGATTTTGGTGAGAATTTCAGCGTTTGGGCTACAGTGCCGCTTTAATCTATGAAATATTTCATTAGAGAACTGGCACGAGTGGCTTGGCTGGTCTTTGCTGCCAGAGTGCATTACTTAATGTGTTGCCTGTGGATGGTACTGAGCTCATGGAAACTAATCCAGGGGTCATGTGCTGCCTTTTGTGTTCTATATTGTGCTAGTCTCCTCCAGATGATATTACATGGAAAATCAGCTACCTACCCACTGTAGTCTGAGTACTGCTTTTGGAGGACTCCTCCACAACAGTTATTTCAATTTAAAGGTCCCTATACGATTTGCAGCAGCTAGTGGAAGAGCAGCATTTTCTAGCATTGCTTTTCCTCAAACACTTTGCTTTTTCTTATCATCTCATACATTTTTTTCCTATTCTACTTCTGCTGTTCAGGTGCAGGCAAAGTACCCATTGATTTCAATGAGTTTTGTTTCCTGTGTTTATGAATCCCTGTCATCTTTTCAATGACTGAATCACCAGGAAAGAAATTTAACTTCTCTTTTTTGCTTCTTCTCTTCCAACAAATGACAGACTTCATTGCTTCCAATCTTAAAAGAGGATTTCATGAATGGGTATTTACAGCTGCTTTCATGTCATTCTCTGCAGATGTGAAGTGTTTGGAGTCAGCCCAGTTGTTTTGTTTCAATTTTTCTTTGGTAATCTGTTTAATAAGACATAAGCATGATTTTCTGGTGTATGAAGATGTTTAGCCTTTTTAATTATAGGGCTTAAATGCTAGCTTACTTTGTTAGTATTCTGAAATTCAGAGAAAATCTAGTTAAGTCAATATATGTTGGTATAGAAAAGATAATTAAAACACTAGTGTAAAAAACACCTTCTATATTGGATTTTTTTTGTCAGATCACAAAAAAACCCAACAAGAGTTCACAGTTATAAAAAATACTTTAAAATACAGAATCAGACACATGATTCTCTTTAACTCTCATGAATAACCAAGCAGCAAAAGGGAAAGACAATCTATTTTCTCTACACATCACCCACTAACTATTGATTTCTCTAGGTGCTCTCCCTCAAGCAGTGGTCTTTTATTATATGCTTTAAACAGCAACAGAGTTGTGGAGTTGTTTAATGCAGATTTGTCTCACCCACCTGCAGGTTTTTTTTGGTAGAGCACATGAGTTAGGAGATGCCTCCTGTATTGTAAATGGAGAGAGACCACAGATTAAGATGCGAAAAGACAGATTCTCTGGAAATGTCTGATTTTCTCCATTAATAAATTAGCAAGGAGTGACGTAGTAGTTCTACTATTAGCTAAGGCATGTGAGTTAACTCCTAATATAAGGGTGATACCTCTGAGCTTTCAGACCAGGAATGAGGAGAACTTGCAGAGGTCCCCGCTACCTCATTCAGCAGAAGCTGGATGCAGCTCTGCAATATCCTGAAGAGGCTGAGGCAACTCCCAAAACCAAATGCCATTATCTTAAAAGAAGGGTGTTCACGTGCACTTTCCAACACATCCAGTATGACAGTGGCTGCAACGATTCAAATTCGCTGGTCTCGCTTTGCAAATATCACTCTGCAAATATCACGGACCTCATTTTGAATGTGAACATCCTCAGAGGGGTGGATTTTCGGGAGCAGCTTAGCTCCTGCTGTAGCACTTGCATTTCTCTAGACCAGTCTAAAGAACTCTGCAGTTCCACGGGCAGTGCCGAGGCTGCCTCCCGGACACAGAGCCGCGGCTCGGCTCTGCCACGCACCCCCTCTCTCTTCAGATGTTCTATCCAAGCGCCAGCGATGCACATATCCCATCTCCAGGAGCACACTCCAGCGTGCGCTCTGACCTCTGATTGCGAGCCCAGATTATTCCCCTCAGATGGCCCCGTAATGGGGATGTGTATAATGTGCCGTTTGCATATAGAAAAATCCAAAGCTGGAGACAGGCGTACGCGAGTGAGCGCAGCTCTGTGGAACTGGATGCCACGCTCAGAGGAACGGAGTCTGGAGATGAGCACGTCTCGTGGTATAAGGGTATATGTCCAGCTGCCGATGGAAATTCCGTCCTGTGGATTCCGAGGGAGACTGCTTGCTTTCTGGAAATAATATCTGCCAAACAAAACAATTGCACCTACAAATATCACCTGCAAACACAACAATTTTAGCAAAGATTCGTGTATCTTGCATTAATAATAAATGTGCAGCAAAGCCTAATATTTTATTTTATAAAAGTAAAACATACTAGTGTATACTCAAGAAACATTCATAATAAACTTCAGTTTGGGGTACAAAAGGCCATGCTAGCTGTATAAAGTATTAAAGGATTGTTTTATTTTATTAACTGCAAAGAAAATTCAAAACATTCACTTTCCAGACTTTTTAACTTGTAGCAGCTCTACAGAATTTAGTTTATGCTTTGCTGTTAGCTGAGATGACTGACAAGACCTGGGTAACTGGCTGTTACGAGCAAAGACATCCAGGTGGCTGGCTGAGGGGAAAGGTGACTGAGTAGGTCTTTGTTCCTCAGAAGTCTCAGTGGGACAAAAAGAGCTTAAGCACATAAACCATGGCTCCATGTTGGCAGTCACTCACATGGCTTCATAGGTATATACACATATATGTGTATAAACCCCTCATCTCTCATGGATCCTTAAGCAGCGAGGGTGGTCATTGCTGCCTGACATTAGTCATTGTGTTTTGTGTGTAACAAAGTCACAAAGCCTCATTAGTGGTGGCTTTTTTCATTATAGTTGTATATATTTATATAATGTATTATCATTTCACTTGTATATATATATATATAGTATTCGTATGTAGACACACACACACATATATATAGTACATGGGGAAATGGGGTACTCCATGCAAAAGCGATGAAACACAATGCACAATCTGTTGTGTGAATTTGTCCTGTGACAAATATGCTATGAAGAACAGACTTAAATATGTACAAGAAGAGAGATCATCTAGTGACAATATAATATTGGCAACTTCTTGTTGCTTTTGTTGTACAATAAATAAAGTAACTTCAGAGCAAAGGAGGAAGAATTCCTTTGGAAGTAATTCCAAAGGAGAAGTGATTTAAGAGGTCCAGATCTCTAGCAGATCATCTGAGTGAAAATGTACTCAGCTTCTCTAAGCAGCACAAGTCCTGTTTTTAACAAAAGGTACAAACATCCACTCTGCCCATGTCAATGTTGGACTTATCCTGTCATACTATATTCCAGCAATTCAGTGGCTTTAGCGAGCTCTTCAGACAGAGACAGTGAAATGTAAAAGGTCAACCATGAAGAAAGAAAGGATAAAGAATTTGTCTTTGCATCATTAGCAAGTAAAGCCCCTGGGATGATGAAAGAGGAAGAAAGGAGCAGCTGTACATCGAGCTATCCTCTATGACTCGTCTTGCCCAGCAACGGAGCAAGCGGGACTCTGGTGAAAAAAAAGCTAAGGAGATATATTTGCTAATGCGAATAAAGACATTTGCCAGCATGATATCTGCAGCTGAGGTCTTCAAAGGGATATGCTAGCCCATATGTTGGGATTTGGACAAACACACAGAGTTTGTAGTTGAATTAGAATTTCTGAAGTGAGATTTCTTTTTTTGGGAGTTGCTCTTTCAAAAACGTTGTAGCTTCCTAACAAGTGATGGGTCTTTATTTCAACTTTTCTGATTTCCACCTGTCTGGTTTAGTTCTTCTCTTACCATCGTTATGTGTATGTGAAAGATAGAAGGAGGAGGAGGAACTGTACTAGTTGAGTCCTGAGTTCAGGTTCATTGACAAAGGCAGATATATACATCTACAGTATTAAAAAAAAAAAAAAAGTTTTTTTTACACAAAAGGTTAAGGTCACATAGTTTGTGAATTCCTGAAATCTCAATCCTTTCTGAAAGAAAAATCAATATTGACATTTTTTTCTCTAGGTAAATTTACATGCAGGGATTTAAAATTCATGGTAATTTCAACTGTTTGGTCATAAAACAGGTTTTTGTATTTTTGGCTGGTTTTATTTCTTCCTTCTCTAATTTTTCAGCTGAAATTGGTTTAATTGCATCTTGCATTTACTAGCAATGTGTTTCTGTTGTGTAAGATAGAGCCTCTTCCCAAAGATCTTGCAACTGAAATACAAACCATGTAGACAAAGCACTCAGCAGAATTTTCCTGCAAAATCCCTTTGCCCCTGAGTACTAACGATGTACATAAATGTATATAAATAAAGGGTTTCCTGCACCCACAAAAGTATGCTGATGTGCATTGCAGCTGCTCTGATTCTGAATTTTTCCCTCCAGGTGCTAGACTACTTCTAAGTGGTTTTTGCCTTTGGCCCCACAGCCCTACAGATTTGCATTTCTGCAGTTTCTGTGAGCCAGGAGCCTAAGCCCACGACTTGTGCGTTCAAATCCTGCCAGGGACGTGAGCTGCCTGAGTGATGCTGGGCAGCCCCATGGCTGGGCGTCTCAGCAGTCGGGTGAAAATACCACTGTAGAAGACATGGAGTTCAATAGACATAAGAGAACACTATGATGCACAAGGCAAAGTATTTCTGTGATTCTGGTAAAGTTGATATCTCCTTCCCCAGATCAGAAGAAAAGCTTCAAACTGCCTTTTTATTGTTCCACAGCCTGAGAGTGCCTGGCCTCGCTTGAAACAACTTGTAGTCAAAGAAGTTAAAAAGCAGCAATGAAATTCCCTGCAGCCAAACTTTTCTTTATTTTCCCTTTCCCTTAATTAGTATGTAGAGCATCTATGAATGGGTATATTAACCCTTCCTCCCTTTTTGTCTTTTTTCTTTATACAGGTTTAGAACAGGTATCATTTCAAAGGCTGATGCTATTGATACTATTTTGTCTTTAGTTATTACCCGCCCCTTCCCCCCCCCCCAAAAAAAAGAGGTTTCTTGTGGCTACAATTGTACAGAGAAATTCTCATTTAGAGAACTACAGATTTTTCTAGGAGCTGTTTGGACCCACAATGTGAAGAGCCAAATAAACTGAAATAACAAAATTCATGTCTGATTTAAATGTGCTGCCTCCTGGCAAAGTTTATACTCAAAACAGGGTAGGAGCTGGAGCCATTATGCAGAAATATGAATGCAAAGCTAACGTGCGATGGATGCTTATCTGCAGTGCTGCATTATCTTAATATTCCCACCACTTAAGATATCCATCTGATTAGTCTGAAGACGTCACATGGTCTAGTCATGCCAAATATACATTAAAATGGGGAAACCTATGGACGTGATAGAGCTGTGATAACATATGGTTTGTACAGCCTCTTAAGAACTTGACTTCCAGCTGGGTTCTGTGTAACATAAGAAACAGGGATATCACATTTCCCCCATTTCTGCTTCTGGCAGGTGTGTGCTAGACACTGACTGCTAAATACTTTGTAATTAGTATGCCTTGGAGCAGTCACTGTCATCTTACATCTGTAACTGGAGTGAGGGCACTGTTAGCCTGACTGTGTTCATTTCTTTAGCCTCCCAAGCCTATAGACCTATACAAGGCAGCCTGAAGGATCAGTATTTGATGCCTGAACCATAGGCAGACCTCAGAAATGTATCTAATTATACTAGTATCTGACTGCACTCTGGCAGGATGTATTATTCATAGCCAAAAATGAACTGCTATTCATGGAGAGAAAAATCTTGTGTGTTCTGCCACTCCTAAAGCTCAGTGTTTATCTGAAGATTAAATAGTTTGAGACAATCAAGAAATGTACTATACATTTTTAGAACTATTCCTGTTCTCTATGAACTATTGCAGTATTTTCTTGTATACAGTAAAATGCAGTTGTTTTCTTCAAAACATAGGAGGTAAAGAGAGAGAGAGAAAGGTTAATCTAATACTAAGATATCAAATAAACAATTTTCAGGAAATGAGTAGTAAACACCTGAAACCTTTGAATTCTCTACAAAATCTTGTGTTTGCTTTCTGAAGAACTGTGGGGGTATTTTTTGTTCTGTTTTCATTCATTGTTTTATTGTAATAGTCCCTTGTGAAGGGAGTGCAGTTGGAAGAAAGAATAATTCTTTTTTTGACCAATTGGTAGACTTTATTCCTTTGTTGCTTTAATCTTCAGTACCTATTTTAAAAACATTTGTGCTAATCAGAAGCCATATGCCACAATATAGAAGTGCTCAAAGTCCAGAGAAGGATTCCCCACCTGCAGCTCTAGCTACAGAGCAGAAAGGTGCTCTGATCAATAGGGGAAGTAGGATTAATTTCAGCATAACAGTCCCCACAGGTATTTTCTATAAAAATAGGGAGGATTTTGGTACAACACTTCTGAGGGCAGTAATGTACAAAGGGTCTCAGAAGTGACTAGATCCTATCTAGCTATTCAAACACACCTTTAATTTTACCCTGAAATCAACTGGTAACACTGCAAAGTTGGTACTGTGTAATTAGGACTACTTCTAGCCAAAGAAAACATTTCTTAGGTCATTTTTCCATACATTAATGAAGCTGTTGTCCAGGAATTAATCCAGCTGATAAAATAAACACTTTGGGGGAGATGCTGTATACCTAGTTTTCACTTAAATGTTTTGATGGTTGGCAAAGCGGCCTTCTTTATTTAAGTCGTTACGTAGCCACAGCCAAGAAAGACTCATGCCTCTCAGGGCATACCTCTGAAGGGCAAAACTGTTCTTAAACCCGAACTAATTAAGTTTACAGACACTTTAATAAGGCAACTAATTTAGACAGAAATTACTTTTTTTTTTGAAGCAGGAGCTAACCTTCAGTTTACTTTTGCCTGAGTGTCCTATCCCTATGCCTGACCTTTTACTTAACGAAGGACCTCTTAAACTTAATAAACTAAATAGATGGAGTATCTTTGATCTCTAAGGTAGGTTTTCCAGGCCCTAAGACCCTACTCCTGAGTTTAAATTAGTGCTTTAATGTCAGGCTTTGGAAATTCTCAATGTGTTTCAGGAGATAGAGTTTATCGAAAAAAATACTTTAAATGTTTCTTAAATGTTTCAGAATTCAGAGTTCATCAGTCTTCATAAAAAGAGTCGACACATGCTCCTGGATATTTAAATAATATTTTGAATTAAATAGTCAATATTCATGCAAATGTCTGAGACAATATCTGCCTGAAACCTGACTCTGTTCTTAGGCACATAGAATTGCGATGAATGCCAAGTGTTTTTTTTTGAAGTTCTGAAAGAAACATCTAGGAAACAATAGCTTGGAAAATTGTTCAAAAGAATCTTTGAATCTGGTGTGTAATATCCTTCAAATGATAAATGGCTGTGATAAGTTGAATAGGGAAGGATAAAAGCTAATACGGTTGTAGTCACCACGACTCTTACAATGCCGTTCCTTGAAGATATTTTTCTGGGAGGAAAGGAAGTGCTTCTGTTCCTGTCTCAACTGAATATGCAATGCAAAGGTCTGAATTAGGGAGCGTGTCACATGAGTGCTTCGGAGACGTGTCGGAGGCAGAGCAGGACCCTGACCTGAGATACTCTGCATTGCCCTCTCAGGAACCTTAACTGTCTGCATTGGCTATAGAAATAAGCTATGGAGATGGGGCTGCCCTGAGTAATCACCAAGAAGGAACGTTTCTCTTATTCATTATCGGATAGGCTGGTGATTTACCACCAGTCTGTGTGGAGGACATTGCAGAGTTGCAGTGCCTGAGGCTACTTGGTAAAAGACATTGCATCCAGTAGTCCAAATCTGCCTCGGCCTCCCAAGCTGTGTGAGAGATGTACTTTCTGGCCTAGATTCCTATCAGCTAGTTGAGGCAGCTACATTCACATCTAGTCATCCCTGAAGTCTGTCGCAGGAGAAACATGTCACCAATCTCTGTCTCTGTCTCCTGACTAAATCAGGAGCTTAGGGCAACTTGCTCTGAGTCTAGGCACCTTGGTTAAGTCAATCTGAAGTTAAATTAGTCGTGTTAAGAAGTCATAGCCACTTTCTAACAGAGATTAGAGTTTGGCATGGTGACATCAAAGGAGCTGATACGATGCAAAATTCCCCTAAAAATTGAAGCGCTATAAGGCAATAGTCGCAAATTTTTAGAGCCACATTTACATTCAGCTGTTGACACTTGCACTGTTTGTGAACCACCAGATCATCTGATCTTAAAATCAATCTTATTTAGTTGGCAAAAATATCCTCTAAGGCATGAGATACATACGTCCTTAAAGAACTTAAGTAGTAAGAAAAGATTTATTGACAACAGCACAGTTCAGCCCCCTCTTTATTGATAATAGGATGTTATCATACCCAGATGATTTCTCTGGGAGATAAATGATAACATAATATTTGACTAAGTTCATATTGTTTATATTTCCTTTCTTCTTTCTCTTGTTTCTTACTATTACTTTCTTCTTTCTTTGCTTGTAGCTCTGGCTTTTAAACTGTCTTTAATTCCTGACACTCCATGCTCATGGGAGTCCCTGCACTTTGAGAATACTTGACATTCAGGAAAATACACTTTATATGTTAAAAATCAATGGTGACACAATATTTACAGCCCAAAGGCCAAACATTTGTGTTTCTTTATAGAGAGTAAGTGCTTAGAGACCAGCTTTGTGCTGCTAAGCTACAGACATCAAAGAATAATAATACCACAGTTTTAAACTCAATGAATTGAGTGGGTTCCAGCATGCTTACATAAGGGACCAGCTGATTTTATGGGTACTCTTAGTACAGAAATGGATATAAGTATCATTATTTTCCCTGGATTATTAACAAAACCTCTTTGTGAAAGAGAAGACCATCTCTCTTGTCCCTATAATGCCAAAAATTGTGGGATAATACTTTTTTCTTCTTACTAAAAAGATAATTTTTAAAAGGCATTTTTGTTAAAGTCAAGATTAAGTCCTTGCAGAATAAAAGATGTCTTCATGTGACATTGCTCTCTATTTCTTCCTCTCTTATTCTTGCTGTTTATATAATAAATATTTCTGAAGGCCATTTCTGAAGGTTTGATTTTAACTGAGATCTGAATAAAAGCTGTTTTAAAGAGGAAGTCTCTCTAAAGCAAAGACAGTTGGTCATTTTAGCATTGAATATCAAGGTTTGTTTTATATTCCAGGCAAGATTTATAATGTTTTCAATTGGCATATTTTACTTTAATAGGCTTAATTTTGGTGGGTGAGACAAAAACACTGCAAGGCATTTATTACATCATTAGAAACTGCATTATGTATCTAGGGAATGCAGTATCATTTGGTTTGTACGTTTGACCCCTGCTTGTTATTAGGTGCACTTTACTAAATCAGCAGAAAGAGATAGGTCACTAACGACTATTACCAAGCTAATAATTATAAGAGCAAAAAACTGTTATTGATGTTTCAGACATTGTTTCATATATGCTGTTCCTGAGACACTGATTTGTGATTTGCATTATTAGGAGTGAACTTTCTTTGACCTGTCATTTAACATAAGTTAGAGTGCTTGGTCTGATAGTTAAATAAGGACCTTAATAATAATGGAATTATTATATTTAACACTAGCTTTGAATGGGTTTTTGAATGATTTTGATTTCGTTGTAGCTCTAAAGTAAATTGAAAAGAGGGAAGATAAATTAAAAATAGTGCATCTAAGGAAAAAAAAGAACTGATAACAGGGGAACCAACAGCATTTAGAATATATTTTAAAATGTTATGTTATGCATTAAAAATACACATCACATGAGATTTATTGTAATCTCACCATCATTCTGAACATAACACATGTCCAGCATACAAGTAAATGCAAAGACTTCAGCAGTGTTTGTGCTTTGAATTAAATTCTCTTCTGTGTCAGCGCTGAACTGTGCAACTAGTGGCTATATTGCTGGTTGTGATTGTCTCAATAAAGCTCAACAACCTGAAGTGTGTGAAAAGAAATAGCTTGGGTAGGTTTGTTTTTACCAAGATATTTCTTTGACCTTTGTAGTACTGTTCAGTCAATAAAGGCATATATTTCTTTAAAAGGCTCTGCAATATGTTCTCTATTGCTATTTTTGCTCCTTCCAGAAAGATCTAAATTTTGAGTCAGTGGACAATTTGTCAGGTTTGAGGTATGGGTCATATCAGGGCCATCAACTGAAATGGAGCAAAAGGTGTCTCTTTGCCAGATCCAGCAACTTAGAATGAAGCAGCTTGTTGGGGAAAACATCATCACCACCTATGCGAAAACTCAGCAGATTAAGGCAGTCTGTCCAAAACAACTGAGGGATTTTGGCAGTCCATAAATGAGCAGGTTGATACTGGGACCCTTCGTCAGCAAGGGCTGGCAGTCTGAACTTGGTGGGGTAGGAACAGCCAGCCCTTCCCTCTGTTTCCCTTGAAGTACATTGCAGTTGTGTGTTCAGGATGCTCTGCAGCTCTGGAGCCCAGGTCCAAGAGTCAAGACGTCCCATGGTGGCAGTGGTCATGAGCTTCTGGGTTCTACACCCTGCCCGTCTACATGCATGGGGACAATGTGCAGTAATAGTAGGCTCAAAAGAATCAAAAAAAGAATGTTTTTAGTCATGTAATTCCCTGCCAGTGGCCATCTAATAGACCTCTATTCACAAAATCACTGGTGCCTGAGATTGTTATGGAGAAGTATTATTATCTGCTTGTTCTGTTATATATTATGAAGGTTATACTATTCGTAGCTACTAATGGTAATTCTGGGAAGCAAGCTACTGGACTATTTGAGACTTTGATCCAGTTGGCACAGAAGTTCTCTTGTCCTTATGGTGATCTGAGTCACAAAATACAACTTACAGATCCAACATTTTCTATAATTTTTCAAATTTTCATTCCTCCCATTTATTTCTTCTTCTTTTTTTCTATTTTAGCTGTTTAGAATGTGCATCTGTGTCTCTCATATCTGTGTCTCATTCTAGTTTGACATTACACAGAGGTAGATCTTTTTGAGTATATCATGCTGGTTTCTCACGATTTGTCTTCCCTAGAAAAAAGAAGCAAGCGAGGGTTTTCTTCCACATGTTTATAGCTGTGAGAGTCCAACTACAATGAAATAGATATCAGAGAGCAGCAGTCTTTCTGTTGCCATACCAGGAAAAAAAGATGTACTCCCAGCATGTTAGTGAATCTGTGCTAAAATCCTAGGGAGACAAAGACAAATCCAGCAGAATGGAAGTAACAACTATATTCTTGTCTAGTACTTTACCTGCTAACACACTTTAAATCCAGAGATGAGTGTGTATGACCCTGGGATTTTGCAACATTTTGTCTGGTATATGATGAGAAGCAGGAGAAATGTAGTCATGATCTAAAGGTGAGGTATCTCCATGAAGCTGTGACTTGCTATGCTGGATATAAAAGTATAATACACTGATGACTAGAGAGGGAAAAAGGAGTGAATACTGGATAAAATCCAGTATTCACAGAAATTTCCAGTATTCACAGAATATTCCAGTATTCCACTATATTCCAGTATTCCAATATTCTAGTATTCACAGAAGCTTTGCTAGTTTTACACACACATGCACACAAAAATATCCTGTAGAACTAGGAAGTAAAAATGATGATGTCTCCGTTTTCCATATGCACAGCAGATTTTTCTTCATTTTTATGCATAAAAATACACCCTTTGCTGGGGAAAGTAGGGAGAAGAGGAAAAATGAGTTAGTTTGCTTAAAGATCTCAATATATATTTTTTGCATCATAGTAAGAGTTTGACTAGAAAAGCGTTTGTAAATGTTCAAGGGAGATTAGGTAAGTTTATTGAAGAGAAATCTGCTGGTGTTTAACTAGACTCATAGAAACCCAAACCATCTCAGGAAATCCTGGAGCTGTAGGCTGTTGGAGACTACACAAGCACTAGGGAAAGGGCTACATATGCTTGTACACCCTGTCCATGTACCCTCCCTTTTGGAGGGATGAATGCTTTTTTGAACTCTGCTAGAAATAAGCTACTGGATATGGACCTTGTGAACTCAGAACCCTGCCCTGGAAAACCTTTTAGCACCTGGGGAAAAGTTCAAGGAACATTTTTATTAGGAAACATTTTTATTAGAGCAACAAAGATGATTAAGGGACTGGAGTATCTATCATATGGGGAAAGACTAAGCGAGCTGAGCCTGTTTAGCTTGGAGAAGAGAAGACTGAGAGAGGATCTTATCAACATGTATTAAATACCTGAGGGAGGCATGTAAAGAGAATGGGGCCAAATTCTTCTTGGTGGTGACCAGTAACAGGACAAGGGGTAAGGAATATGAATGAAAATACAAGAAGTTTGATTTCCGTATGGGGAAGAACTTCTTTACTGTGAGGATGAGCCTAGAACAGGCTGCCCAGAGAGGTTGTGGAGTCTCCTTCTCTGGAGATCTTCAAAACCCACCTGACTGCCAGCCTGTGCCACGTGCTCTAGGTGACCCTGCGTGTGCAGGGGGGGTTGAACTAGATGATCTCTAGAGGTCCCTTCCAACCTCAACCATTCAGTGACTGTGAGCCCCATGAAGGGAAGAACAAAGTAGTAATAAGAAACAGGGTCGGCCACTTAGCAAAGGTGACTAGGCTCTGTAGTGATAAACCCTGCAATGACTTCTGAACTTCATTCTAAAAGCAGAATTTACAAAACTGACCACCATATAACTAGTGAATGGGGAAAGAGATCAGTATCTATGTGAGGATTCCCTAGATATTGGGACAATAGCAAGAGGAAAGCATGTCAGACCCCATCCATCTTCTGTGTGACACTTCTGTGAAACTGGGATTTGAAATTTGAAACCCATTCATGAAATTATGTGACTAGGTGGGACAAGGCAGTCCTCCAGGGATTAATTCCAAGGTGTTCTTCAGTCATTGTCTAATGTGAAGTACATAAACACTCCTTAGGGACCAAAGTTTTAGACCTCGTTCTCACTTGAGCGCACTACCACTCACCTAGGATGCTGCACGTACATCTGCTCGCTTTCCTTCTGACCTTGTGCATCTTTCCATGTACTGACTTTCCCTCTCCCTTTCCCACAATTCATTAAGGAGCAGTAAATACTTTCGCTAGAAATACGTTAGCTCTTACTGCTTGCAGGACTCCCCTGTAGCACAGCAGCAATCTCAAGCTATACCCGGGATGTCCTTTCTGGCAAGAGACCTCTAACCACTAGGCTATTATGCAAAATATGGGCTGTACCACGGTAATGATAATTTATGAGTTGAGAATGGTTGATGCAAACCTAGCAATTGAGATTTCCCTGGAGAGGCAAGTGCTGCAGTGCCTGTTTTCTGATTCTGAAAGAGCCATAGGCAGGATGTAGATACTTAGTCATCTTCTGAGAGAAAAAGAAACTATTCAGCATTTCTCTGAAAAGCAGGTGCCCAGGGTATGCCAGGTCAGGCAAGAATTCCCAAAATCTCTCTCCTAAGTTTACACACCAAAACATGGTAGAAAATGGTTAGCTGACTGCTGCCAGAAACAATTAAATTTGTGGCATAGGGTGTTTGTCAACTCCTATAGTCGTGTTTTATATTTCCTCTTTCTTTCTTTCTTTCTTTCTTTCTTTCTTTCTTTCTTTCTTTCTTTCTTTCTTTCTTTCTTTCTTTCTTTCTTTCTTTCTTTCTTTCTTTCT
>NW_010580055.1:107871-132826 GCF_000705375.1 Tinamus guttatus
CCTTCCTTCCTTCCTTCCTTCCTTCCTTCCTCCCTCCCTCCCTCCCTCCCTCCCTCTCTTCCTCCCTTCCTTCCTCTCTTTTTCTCTTCTTCTCTTCCTTCCCTCCTGTCTCTCTCCCTTTCTCTCTTCCTTTCTCTCTCCCTTTCTCTCTTCCTTTCTTCCTCTCCTAATCCTACCTCCCCTTCACTCTCCTCTTTGGAGAACACTGACATTATCTGTGCCCCTTCAGCTCATTTGGGGCCAACAGCCTCATTTCTGAACCCCAGCTTTACTTTCATCTCCTCAGTGAATGCACAGGAGCCGACTGGGGCCTTGCGTATTCCAGAACTGAAAAGTGGCTAATGTGCAATTCATGCTGAGTGTCTGATTAAAATTCACAGAAGCCAGAGGCACACGAGGCCAACTTTTCAACTGCCTCCAAGCCAGCATCTGAATTCACCCACACGTTTGACTTCATATTCACCCGGTGAAAAGAAATCTGTGCATGACAGTTGGAGAGATGCAAACTTAAGAAAACTGCCATTGAGGGCATATTTAATATACTCCTTTATCAGAGTTATTTTGCATATTGTTGATTGCAGAATCATTCTGCTCCAGGTTGCACATAGCTCCCCTCCTCCCATCCACACACTTGCGCTTGTGCAAGTATTTCCTGTAATAGAAAACTTAGCACTCTGCCTCTTAATGAGTGGTGCTGATGGGAAATGACCCCTGCTTTCCTAAACACACAGCAATCTAATTTGAACCTGTGTGCCAATTACTGGCCTCTGTGGAGCACTTTGCTGTGAAACAATCAAGTCACAATAGGATTAGAATGCGTTGCAGGGAGACCACGAGGGAAAGCAAACACGGGCATAACTGCAAGTTTATTCCTTTAAATTGTCTGTAAATAGTGTTGATAGTCTCCTCAGTGCCACCTAGGTATTGTTTCTATAAATCCTCTGTAGGTACAATCTAAAATGAATAGAGACGATGAGTCTTTTATAGCATACCAGCTCTCCTCACTGAGCTGGTCTTCCTTAGGAAGATTGTGGGTGATTACCTAAGCATCCTCAGAAGGTAAAAATAGACAAAGCAGGGCAGAGCTCTTGAATGCATCTAAGTAACTTGATTTTTAGTTTTAATTTCAGCCAATACCTTTTGATCTTCTTGCTCTTAAATGATGATTGCCATTCCTGTGAGAGTGACTGTGATTGTTTCTAGTGGTGCAAGGATAGATGTGGCAGATAGGCAAGACATGATTGCTCCTATTGTAATTAATATCCTTGTTCCTGAACCAACAGAGTAGTTTAGCATATAGTCTATCCCACGTACTTCAGCAGGGGGACTGCCCTGCCTGATGTAATAGATGTGCTGAATTATCTTGCTAAAATAGGATGTCCATCCATCATTATCTCTTTCAAGTATTCTTCTATCTTCCTTTTATTCCTTGTTTGTTTTATTCTGACTGTCCACTTCAAAATGGTAAACTCCTTGCTATTTCTTTAGGTAGACAAAGCATCTATCCCAAACAAGACTTACAGCCACAGAGTGCTCTGGATCTTCATTCGATTGGCTTAACTCTGTGGAAAGATTTAATGAGAGCTAGGAATAGACGACCCTTATGTAGACAGAATGCTGTCAATCACCTTACCAGCTGAGTCTTGACTTTGTGATGGAACGTTTCTCATGGCTGCAACTTGCTGTACCCTCAAGCACCTCCCAAAAAGCTGTGTGTGTCATCTCTTGCCATGTGCTAGCTCTTTTCGTGTACCAGTCAGTATTTGCACCCATATATACAGGGCTGACGCCTGCACTGATCAAAATGAAATTAATTAAACTCAAATCAAAGTTATGGAGACACCACACACTTATTTCACAGACATTAATATAACATCCATCCAGAATGTATTAGCGATGCTGATCTTACCATTATATGGTAAGGTGTGGGCCATTAAGTTTATACAACTCATCTGTATTCACCCATGCCTGTGCCCTGGGCCTAGGCCTGACCAGTCTCTTGACCCTTTGCTTTGTGTTTGAATTAGGACATAAGTCAGCATTTCCACCACCTAGTGAACAGGCACGTTCTGTGCTTAGTCTGATGAACCATCTGCAAACATCTTGCTTCAGTGTGGAAATATATGAATTTAAATCACAGATATTTCAAGCTACCTCACCTAAAAACAGGAGTGCAAAGAGGAAAGCGTTTGCAAGGAGGCCCAAATTCATGCAAGTTGGGCCAAGGACACCAGGGGCTCAGATAGAAAGTCTTAAAATTGAAGGCTGAGTTTGGATGCACAAGGTTTAAGAACTGAAGGTGAAAAGAGAGAAGCCCATGGGAAGAAATGCGGCAGAGTCTCTCTGTTCCATTCCTGTTCTGTCAGAAAGCAGCTGTGTAACTTGCTGGCAAGCTGAGCATACACCATCACCCTCTGGTTAAGCCTGTTTAGAGAAGGATTGTTTTGCACGGTTAACAGTTATTTTGTTGTCACATTAATCATAGTAATTCCTATTTTTTGGAGTGCTCGAATTTGCAATCCTATGAATAGACATTCACAATATTTTCAGCATGTGGTATTTGCAGAATATTAGCTAGCTGTGGCACAAGTCCTATATTATGATCTTACTGTGTTCAAAATTCAACTGAAAGACCAAATGAAGACTAACTGTTGAAACTGCTTTCCCGTCTCAAGATCTTTATGTGCCTCTTGCTGCTGCTTCTCTGTCAGGGATTGCAGCTGCTCTGTGGAATCCCTGGCTCCCTTAGCAGAGAACGCTAACCTTGAAAAGACTGGAGTGTATCTATGAGATAGGGAGTTCACACGGGGACAGCGGAAAGTTATTAGCAAGTTAAGGAGGTTTTGGCCACGGAGCAGAAACTGGCCAAGCTAAGAATTGTCCAGTCATAACTCTGTCACTAGCTACTGTCCTTTGTAGTCCTCACCAATAAGCAGCAGCCACGACGAGGAAAGCTCGGTATAAATAAGGTACCTAGAAAACAATAAAGTGTAGTTTGTGTTGCATCTACCCCAGTTGCTTGTGTTTTTGGCCACCACGATTGTGACACTTCTCTTGTACAGTCATTCGAAAATTAGCTTTTATATATTTTTTTTTCTCTCAGGAATATTTGTATTAACAGACTCAAATATATATATATAAAACATCTGTAACTGTTATTTCTAAATAAATTATGCAGGTGCAAATGGTGTATGCAACCATACTGTATCAGCATAATGTACAAGTTCTGTGGCTTCTACCACTGCATGGGATGCATTTAGGCCACCTGTCATGGATACCTCACTTAACTCTTCAAACTATTGTGCCACTGTTCTAGAAGTCAGGCAGATAATCAGAGCAGGCTTTGGCTGTCAATAGCTCTTGTAGCTTATATCTGGTCAGTCAAAAGTCTAGAAAATAGCTTTAGGTGGAGAAGTTTTGTGTGTCTAGCAGATCAGCTAAAATGCTGCTAGACCCATCAAGCTAAATGCTGTATGTCAGCTGCATTTGACCTACAAGGAGAGACCACAAGAAGATGAAGTCAGACTTCCCACAGAGCCATAGTGAATGTACGAGGGAGAGTGGGCATAAGTTGAAACAAGAGGGATTCAGAGTGGAAAAGAAAAACCTTTTGCCTTGCAGGACAGTCAAGCAGAGGAGCAGGTTGCAAAAGAGGTTGTGCAATCCCAATCCTTGGAGATTGTCAAGATCCACTTGAGCAAGCCAGTCTGATCTCAGAGCTGCCTCTGCTTTGAATGGAAGTTTGAACAGGAGCCCTCCTGAATCATCCTGTGATTCCATGACTGCTATGTGCTATCTTGATTGACTGCAGAGGAATTATTCTTGGCCACTATGTGTTTTCATGCCTTACTGTCTAGGGCAAATTTACATCACATTGCAGGCAGACCTGTGCAGTACAAAAGAATATGTGGATGGTCAGGAGACAGTTCACATGCCTCTATATAAACATCCAATGGCATTTTAAATACTCTTGGGTATCTTGCATGGGCTCCAGTTGCTGCCACAGAAGGGCTCTTGTCTACTCATATCTACTAGAAAACATCTTTCGGGCACCAGGATGTCTGAAAGGTACCAAATGACAGTATTTGGGTATGTGAATCATTCTCACTGCAAGTTCAGTCAGCCTATTGACACCACAATGTTTAGAAGACAATAGCTTGAAGCAAAGTTTCAGCTCCAAGGCCATTGTTAATCTATATTATTTAAATGTTCATAATATGTACATATCAATATCAGATTGAGTCTTAATTAACCTAGTTTTTCAGAGTGGTATGCATTAATTTATATCTTTGCAAATTATAACATTATTGAAATAAAGACAGTCCAGTTTGGAAAAAAGAAAATCAAAAAAATAAAAGATCATACACTATAAGTGATCTTGCTGGGTTGAGTCTTCTAAAACTATGAATATTTGATCTCTTAATTGTAGTTGTGCCTTGAATGACATTTAAAAACCTCTGATTTTATTAAGTTTCATCTTAATAATTTAATTAGATAAAATCAAGATAGGAGGTTTAGTAACATACATTTTGAAATTAATGAGCTGAGTGCCAGAGGATGAACTACATTACCCACTTCAAGTGCACATACAGCACTAATTAATGTAATCTAGCTTTGTTTTAAGTGCATTTGATAATCTACTATGTGTAGTACTTACTTCAAGTTTAAAATGAGGAGCCAGAAAAAGGGAGTTCATGCAGTCAATGTAGGAAAGAAATAATTATTTTTAATAAACAATTCAACTACTGAGGGATTAAAAGCTTCAGAAGTTTAGAAGTCATTTTATTTTAAACTGGAGAGGCAGGTTAAGGTTAATACTTTATTTCAGAATATCCCCGATCATTGAGGGGAGATATGGTAATGTCTTCTACAAAGGAAAATCAGAGAAAAGGGCATTTTTTTCTGACAGGAAAGAAGGAATATTTCAAATTACTTAACAATAAAATAAGAGGAAGGGAGAGAATAAAGGCTTTTTAAATAATGGAAAATACGATGATGATCATTTGGGTAACCCTTTTAGAAAAACTAAGGCAAATGTCTGTATTTCATCAGTATTTTATACTTTGAACAATTAATGATGTCTTTCTGATGGTTACTTTTTGCATGTAAATCTTTTTACAAATATATGTAGTGTTCTATTTCTTCCCTTCCCTCCCCCCAAGATCTAAAGCTACCAAATGCAAATTTATATCTTGATCACCACTATCACTAGAAGTTGTGTCAGTAGGAATTGTTACAGCACTGTTTTAAAGCATGTAACACAGATTTGTACTAATGGAAAATTGTAAGGTCTATGACTTATGTGTTTTCCTTCATGCAGTTCAGGAGATGCTGTGAATACCAGAGACAGAGAGGTGGTTTGTGGAATCACCAGATTCCCTGGGATGGGTGATGGATAGCCCATATATCACTTCTTTCTAATATATTGATCTTTTAAAAGTCTTTTTGTGTGTATGTATATATATATATATATATATATACACACACATAGCATATATGTTTTGTGCGTATATACACACAAATATTTACATTACATTAATTTCACAGTGTTCTCCCCAGACACTAGTGGTGTCACTGATAAATGGCATCAACAGACATTTTTAGCTCAGCTATAAAGAGAGTAGAGGAGTAAAGAGAGTAGGAACTTCTTCCAGAAATGCGGTGGCAGTGGTACCAGTAAGGTTCAGCTGAAGCTAGCGCAGTTTTTCCAACAAAGCAGATGAGAAGACTGTGTCACGGTAAAGATCCACCTCATGGGGAGCCTTGTGTCTCCCAGTTTGTTTGAGCTCATTTTGCCTGTCTTTCCTTGTGTTCAGTGAGGGTATGCCTTTTTCAGGCAAGCTTTATCTCCATCTCATGATCTTTATCGCGCAAATCCATCTGTCAAACCCTTCTGTCAGGATGCGTCCACCGTTCAGTGAGCTGACCACAGAACAAGAAGCTGTTAGGTTGTATCCATGCTGTGAAGGGCCCTGGGTGAATTAAGAAAGTCACGACTGTTTAGTCTAAGTCCTCAAATTTATGGCAATGTAACTACACAGCTTGTGGGCCCTGGCACGTATCTCCACAAGTGCCCACTATGTAGATGGATGAGCTGCCTGGACATGTATCTGGTTTCTCTAGCTTGGCACCCTGTTGTGCAATGTAGACATAGCCTTTGTTTTTATGCACCACAGAGTACAGATGTCTTTCTTTTTTTGTGTTGTCAGTGAAGGACTAAAAATGCTTGTGGGTGCCTTGAAATCAATATTTATGCTGGTAATATAGTATGAAGTCCACAAGTTTGAAAATTGAGCCCTGGATTGCATTAATAATACATCACTTTATAACAACAATACTGGAACTGGAAGTGATATAAAACCAAATGTTAAAAAACTTTAGATAAATAGCCAATATGATGCAGAGGCTGGCAAACTATGGGACGAAAGCAAGGAAACAAGAGGGAAGACATGAGATGTTCTGAAGTATTATTTCCCCCAGGCATCGTGAGTAACCAGGGATAGGTGAAAAACAGATGAACAGATAAACTGCAAGGCATGATCCTTCTGAGGCCTTATAGAAACTTATCACCTTCACGCAGAAATGCAACTGCAGAGGGCACATTTAGTCCCCTCACTCCCTAAATCGTGACCAAGACCGTGGAGGGAGCAGTGCCTTGTTTTATCCCATTCCTAGTAGTATCTGAAAAGGCTACCAGCTCTCTGGTTCATGTGTGGACTTTTCCAAAATAAGGTAATGCACCATAGGTAATAACAGTCTGTCCTTTGCTTACAAGCAGCTCCCACAGCATGACAAGCCAGTAGTCAATCTGCTTACATTTTATTGCTTTGCATACTTATGAGAGAAGCATTTAATTGCACAATTTGGCATATGTTCTTCAAACCCTCTGGCGCATGATGCATGAGATCTTCTTTCTATTCAGCTATCAGAGGAAAGGGGAAGGCAAACTTTTTGCATTTTTTAACTCCAACTGGCTTGCACAATAAAAATGCACTTCAATAATGTGCATTTTAAGTAGAAAACAACATCCTTGTGAAATTTTATTAATATGAAATCGCAGTGAATTGCTTCAAATAAGCACCATGCTATGACTTTATAAATTTGTTTTTTCATCAGAAAGGATGGAAAAAGCAATGAACAAGCTCACAACCTATTCCAAACAGGAGGAATGCTGTTTTTCATTTGAACTGCAAAGCAACGTTTGTTCCCTTGCCACTAGTGGGGGTTTTTGAAATAATAAAACTGACTTCAATATAAAATCGTAATAATAATAATAGTACATTAATGATAATAGGTGGTAATAACAATAATGCCTAAAAAAAAGCTAGGCTGAAAGAATGTGGACTCACTTTTATTTAATATATATTTTACAGCAGTTTTGAACCCTGAAAAACTGGGATTATAATGGCAATGCTGGCAGACCTGTAACTATACTGGTGTGAATGAGGCTGCTATAATGAGAGGAACTATTGCTTGGAACGAGGACAAGTATATTCTTCTCTGAGCTTCTACAGTCCCCACACCCCTGGAGTACCATTCGAGACAATGATGAACTGTGGTCTCAATTCCCTTATTAGCTGTAAGACCTAAAAATTATATGTGCAATTAAAAGGCAAAATGCTGATATTACTCATAGGAAGCACTTTGTACATTAGCAAGGTACAAAAGTCTGCTGACACTTTGCAACAGAGAGAGTCAGCAGGGCAGAAGATTAATAGAGCCTCATAAATTTGCAGGGTGAAAACAGTAGATGGGGCAGAATAAGCATGTTGTGTTAGAGATAAATAAGGGGCATGGTCATCATGACAAAACATTTAACCAGGAATACATCCCTTTTTTCAGACAATTTGCTGGGCTAGCATTAGACTGTTTTATGTAACTACACATAATTACCTCACAGCAGTTCCAGTCAGGATCACAAAGACCTTGTAGCATATCTGGCAGAACAGCACCATGAAGAAGCCTTTTAAAATGAAATGAGTTGCCTTGTGGTTTCTTTTTCTTTCCTACAGAATATTCCTACCCTCTCTTTCTGGGCATGGAGTTGTCCAAGGAAATACCAGACGTTCCTAATCTTTCTCACAGTTCTGAACTAAGGGTCTCCTTGCCCTTACAGATAGAACAAACAGCGATATGAATCGATGTACACAGATATTTTTTGAGTTCTGGAAGGACTATCTTCTGAGAGAAACACTGGCCTGTGAAATCCATGACATAATTTTATCTTGATCTATTCTGTTTTCCTTCACAGAAATCGTGAGCCAAGTGTGCATTTTAGGAAGTTCTAAATAATCAGAATTGAGTATTAAAAAACAAATTTTGTACTGAGCATGACTAATCTGCCACTTTTATTATTATTTTTTTTGTCAAAAATGTCTTCTCTGTTCTAATGACAGCTCAACATGAAAAGTTTTAAAACATGAAATATTTGTAATGCGGTATTTCCAGTGCTTTTTGCTTTCAGGCTGGTTGAGCCACGGAGTTGAATATGTGCATAACAATAAGAAAACAACAGGGGAGAAGTGTTAAACCAACCAGTTGAAATAGAAAAATAATAATAAATAAAGTCTGTGTTGCAGTGACAGATGTATCCCTAAAGTGATGGAGAACTGATGTTCGGAAGAGGGAGGGCTGTGCAGCTGTTTAACTCTGAACATCTGTCAGTTATTCTGTACCAGCCATTCTGATGGGAAAAAAAGAGCAAATGCCTTCTGTCCTTTGGCAAGTTTATTTTAAGTGGACTAATCCACAAAGATATTTTTTTCCTCCTTCTTTTTTCTTTCCTATTTTTTCAGTATGGATGCAGCTTGACCATCCCTTATGTGTTGCTACAAACCAGACCTAAAATGTAAGAGGCAAAACGAAGAAAAGAAGCAATATGAATTTTCTCATTTTTCCATACATAACTTTTTGTGTTTTTTTTTTTTTTACAGACACGTCTTATCTGCATAAGATACCTGTCACTGACCAACAATATACCTACTAGTAAGATGTTTTACACCTAAAACTGTGAGTGTCAACTATGTTTTTTATGGTATTAAAAAGCGATCAGAGACTTATATATCACAAAGACTGGCATTTCCCCACAGTTTTAATGTCAAGAGGGTAGCTTATAAAGCTGTGATTCTTGTCTAATCCAAATACAATTCCAAATGTTTATTTCATTCATCTACTTCATTTCATTCATCTTCCTATTTGAGGAATCACTTTTTCTTATTAGTGGTACGAATAAGAGATCATACATGGTATATTAGGTCAGCAACAGCATCTTGTGATCATCCAGTTCTTCCC
Organism: Tinamus guttatus; assembly: GCF_000705375.1. The sequence goes on from NW_010580055.1 coordinate 117,163, forward strand.
CATATGCTTGTTCATTTTCATAGATTTATGTTCCAGCTTCATTTACATGGTGACATGCATTGTGTATTAGTGCATACATGGTGGCTTGTGTTTGTTGGTATGGTTTAATAAGAGGGTAGTAGGAAAACACAGGGAATACCTTGGGAATGTTTGAATTGCACTGGAAATCTGAAAGGAGACTCTGAATCCCATGGGATCTGCAATATGAAGAGTGGTCTAATAGGGACAGTTTCATCCTTGCAGAAGGAAACATATCGATAATCATCAAAAGAAGATCGTTTGAGATTTCCTCAGTGATGGGGTAGAATTTGACCTCAGAAAAGTGTATTCCTAGGGGAATCTGCAGTCTCACTAGATTTGGCAAATCCCTCCCATGCAGGCAGTGTAATGAGCACAGTTCATTGTAGCAAAATCCCTGTTCTGGAAAGCTTAAAGAAAGGAAAAGTTGTCTCCTGAGACAAGAGAATGGGGCACATTCATTTTGCAAGATAGGTTTTGCTCCTGAGGAAGCAGCCTCAGTATTCTAGCACTCCTCTTTTAGGGAAGTTTTGCCTTAAGAGATGCTTAGTTGTATGCAATGCCTCTATCTAGTACCTAGGGAACAGAGCATTGTGTTTTGCTTTGGAATAAAATTGGCTGTTTATTGAATTCACTGACATTGTCACCTGCTAAATGCATAGAGTGAAAAGGGGTTCTGTGATGTGATTATGTCTGTCAGGTCTTAGGTCTTTGGGGTTTCTTTAGGTTTTCTTAGGTTTTCTTTAAAGGAAGAAAAATAAAAATAGCTAAAACATTTACAAATTTAAAATCATCTCAAAAACATGCACCTTTTAGACCAGGTGAGAAAGTAACCGCCTGTTTTCAAGTACTTTACTCTAAACCTGTATTTACCATAGTTTGTAATCAGTGAAGATTTTTTAAATGGCTTCTTTAAATTCATGAACTAAATAATGCACCCTTACTTGGGGAATTGATGCAGTGTAGACTTATTACAAGTGACATTAAAGAAGAACTATAACCATTTACATTTTTAAATAAGGTTGTTATGCTAAATGTAATCAGAGCATGTGTTAATCTACTTGTTCTAGACACTGTTGGCAAAATCCTCCAAGAAAAATAGCATGATATTTCAGTAGCGGAAAACTGAATGCTTTCTCTACAAAGAGTGGAAGCTTTTCAGACACAAAATCCAGTGGTAGGTTTCTGGACATGCTTCAAATTTAATTCTTTTGATAAAGCATTTGAAGAAGTAGATGTTCTTTCCTGAAAATTTGCAGGTTCAGGTCAGACTTAAAAGCTAGCTTCCTCACTGTGCTCCCCATATTTTATACCTATGGATATAGCTGGAGCTAAGGAACAGGAGGATCTGCGCATACTTGAGATACCATAAGGAATAAAGAGTCTCAGGTCTGTAGTGAATGAAGGATCTCACACTGCTTTTTGAATTGAAAGGACAGGCCGTCCTGAGTTATACAGTCACATTAGGACACAAATTTCATGTAGGTTTTTTAATCTAAGGGTTTCTGTAGAAAACAGACTTTGAAATGTCATCTAGGCCTTATTATGAGCTGATGTAACCATAGATATGTTCCCCATTTTGGAGAAGAATGGGTTTATGATGCACCTTGTTTCTCTAATTTAAATGACAATGTTTCCTTTTTAATTTTAGTTTTATTTATTTTTCTTACATTTGGAGATTACAGACTCTAGACGCTCAAAAATTGGATTTTATAAAAATAGAAATAATTACAACAAAATATCAATAATAACACATTGTATCTTGTACTTGTGGTCTGGCTATTTGACTTTTCATATGAACTGACATTTCAAAATGTACCTCAGATTTTCTTCTGCAGAAAAGAGTAAAATCTGAATGAGAAGCAAAATTTAGTAACATATGCAATCTCTTGATTTTCCAATTTCTCCATGGAGAATACTAAATTATGAAAAAATTACAACACGACAGCTCAAAATCAATGATTTTGAGCTGTCAGACCCACAACTAAAATGCAATTAATCTTAAAGCAAAAGCCTAGTTTTGTTATATTCATGGTTTGTTATATTCATTAGAAGAAAATTTGAGCTCTTTTTACTATTCCTTTCAAAATCCTTTTATGGGCCTCAGAACTCGCTGAGAATTTAAATTTTTGCTTTCAAAAAGACACAGACTCTATAGTGCAATTTCTGGCAGAGACTACCCCAAAATCCTGGTCAGTAGTTTCAGATCTATCTGTTTTGTTTTAAATCATTGGGTAAAGGGTAAAAGTCAGAAAAAAAGGCCAAAAAACTTTTTGCCTTTGACCCCTCTATCGTTTATTTAATATCATCCTAACTATCACAAAACATTAAGCTCAAAAATATCACAAAAAGAAACTATCATCAATAGAGAGATCTCTAAAACAAGGGAAAGCTTGTTTCATTTTTCATGTGTCATTTCATCACTAAAGACAGTCACATATTTTGCTGCAAAAAATGTAAGTTGATAAACATGTTATTTATTTTCTTGGATAAATAATTATTGAATATACTTTTTAAATTCAACCTGTATCAAATACAAAGTTTGGTAATTTTTTTTGCAACTTAACAAACACATTATTCAAATATACTTACTCTTATTTGATCAGCTCTGTCTGAGCTAATTCCCATATAATAGATTGGAACTAATTGTTTGAGTAAATAAGTCTCATTCATTGTTGAAAGAACTAAAAGGAAATAAAATACATCATTTTTGATTCTAGAGTAGAAAACAAATGCATATATCACACAATGGGGATTTCCTGTCATGCTAGGGAGAATTAACTTTGCATTCCTATTACAGCTGACAGATAGCCGTAACTAGTGAAAAAAAGTAAGCAAAAAGCAAGCAACCACTTTGACTCAGTTCTCCATCTTTCCTGCATAATAATTCTACCTTTGAATGAAGCAGGGATAGTTACTAATTTGAATAGAAGTTATAACAGATTATGCAAGGGCTGTAGCTTGATCTCCATCAAGAGGCAAAGAAATGGGACAAAAATTGCTTTTCCAGCTTGCACTCGCTGCTAAATAAAGACAAAGTTATACTATTTAAACACATTAGTGTCTAGGTACTACCACGAGTTACCTGATCAGTTTACCACAATGACTTCTACGTGAAGTGAAGTTTTGGTACATCTGCTTTTTCCGAATAAAGTAAAAATAGTGGTTACTTTACTATTTATTTGCATATAGATTTATTTATTGATTTGCCAGGGATAGCTGACAGAAAGCAATCTCACTGACAGATAAATTGAATTAGTGCTCTGCTTCTCAAGCATATGGACTTTTTGTTTAGCAGGTGGTACCACTTTAAGCAGTTAGGGTTTTTATTGCTTCTTCCCATATTTCGCACATTTCTTTTATCTTGGTGATTTATTAAATCCTGCGTGGACAAAGGTTTCATCATAAACCATCAGACTACATGAAGATAATACTAAATATACATTAGTTATGGTAGAAAAACAAAATATAATTTTTACATTTACAATCTAGTTAACAAGGCTTTAATAATGCCTGATAACAGGGTATTTATTACTGGTATAATTATTGGGTCAAATTCCAATAGGTGTACTCTTTCTCAAGGTAAAGTTCTCTTGAATGCCACATGTATCCTTTGAAGAATTTGAATAAAGACACACTGGGATATGAGTCTTATCCTAATTGATTCAGTGCTTTCCAGAAGGTGATAAAAATCAAGGATTGTCAAATTTATTTCAAAGAAACAACTAGCTAATCTTCATTGGGAATAAAATCTCCCTTGATCTCTTTCAGTTCTGAATAACTATGTTCAATTAGGGAAAAATGTGAAGAAAAAGACATTCAGTAGTATTAACTGATATTTTTATGATAATAAATTATAAAACATACCAATATTATTACATTATAAAAAGTAATATCATAACATACTTTATATGCTCGTATATATAAAAAAAACTTGGAGATATATATATAATATAAGTTGGCAGTTCTTGCTGAAAGATGAGCAAAACTTTATTAAAAATCTCACTTGCTTGGTTGTCTTGTAAGCTGAGGCCTATATTTACTTGACTTGAATCCATGCTCAAAGCATAGGCATAACACAGACTTAGGGTTACAGTCGTGGGAAAAGTTTTGATTCATATCTGCTTCGTGATTCTTTTTTAAACCACTGATTTTTAAACTTTTGCAGACATACTAGGATGTGAGATTTTTCCACCAGGCCTAGAGGTGCTGAGGAGAAGTCAGATTGGGTAGGCCAGGCTAAGGAGTTGTGCTTGAGCTGATTTTAAAGAAGGGAGTTCCTGAAAGTGTACAGATATTGACGGGGCCATTTCTTTTCAGAAAACATTACCTAAATTAACTGAACTCTGTTACTGCTCAGGAACACATTTATGTCAATTTTCTGCACAGGTGAACTGGAGCAGTAAATCTGGAGCCAACACTACCTTTTAAAACCCAAGGCTTGGGTCCATGAAATCTCATGGTTGTGTGTATTAAAGTTTAAGATGAACAAGAACAAGAATTTTGTTGTTTTGCAAGCTGAATACACTAGACATACTCAGAGATTCCCACCTCTACCCTCATATTTTGAGAAACAGGCCGTTACCTCTTTCAAGACTTTTTTGTAGTCTTCATTGGTGGGGATAATTCAAAGCTCAATGAAGCTGTGAAAATGCCTTAATGACTTTACTCAGCTTTGTGTTAAATCTTCAAAGCTGATATCTGTTTGTAGACATGACTTCCTTCCTTCAACCTCTGTGATCGTGTGTCTGAAGGCAGAGCTACATTGATTGAAATTTACTAGTGCTGGAATTTGCTAGCAAGAACCAGAGGCAAAAACTAGAGTGTGCTGGGTTCATGCTAAAAGTGAACAGCTTTTGTAGGTATTAAAAGCAATAGATATCCGCCAGTAATGAAGAAAGAGATAAATGAGTTTCAAAGAGGAACTAGTGAATCTTGGCATTAGAAATGCCTACGGAATATGATTCTAGCAGTGCGGATGTAGCCAAAGCTTCTCTCTACTTCAGGAAGAGGAAGTGAATTCCACATCCAGAGCAGTGCTCTCACCACCAGGATTTTGGCTGTTGTAGAATGGGTGTCCCTAATCTCCTCTTGTAAAGTTGTTCCACTTTGTAAAACTAATGAACTGTTTGTTAAAGCAGAGACTTCAACGTTGGTCTCCCATATCCCCGAAGAGTTCTGTAAATGCTAGGTTACAGAGTCAATTTCTCCCTCATGCTTTGGCTCAATTAATTTTTAATTATTTTTTAAACAAAACAAACCATTTTGCAATAAAGGATCAAACTGAGTATTTTCAATACTTTCATGTTCATTTTCATAGTTTTTTACTGATCTGAGGAGTCGCTCAGAGAGCAAGCCATATTATTTCGTTGTTTTGGGGAGGATTCTAAGCAAAGAAACATGAGTTTTTAATAAGCTCCCTTTACAACAGCATTTATACCTAGTGAAATGCTACTAATAACATTTAGACTTCAATCCTGCAAAGACCTGGCAGTTTGCCAAGACCTGCAGACATGAAGCAGGGCTTGTATGTAAAAAACTTGCCTGTTTTTTCCAATTAGATCTCTAGATCTAATGAAAGATATGACTTCTCATTACAAACTTTTCCTTGTTTAACTCTAGGCTTTGAAAGTAGTCTCCTTGGGTTTAATTATAGCATGTAAATTTGAGCACACATATAGATCTTCACAGAATCAGGGCCTCAGCAATTATTGGGGCAGGTCAGGTATTAAAAATTGTCGTAATTCCTTAGCACAGCTCTGAAAATGCGTTGATCTGCTCTGGCGTATTTTTGTGTACAGATATCTAACATCTTACAAGAAAACAAAGTATCCTTCATAGATAGATTAATGAGGACACGGGGAAATTAAGCCTGGGATCACACAGCAGGAAGCAGGTGCTGGATTGTCTGTCCTGAGCCCCATCCACTCTTGCTGGAGCCTACTTTTTAGACTCGTCTTCTTCTATTTCGATATTCATTCGGAAACACTGGCACTTCTCAGACTCAATCTTAAATGTAAGCTTTCAACAACTGGCATTTCTCCAGTTCAGCAATCCTTTTCACCCAACATCTCTCATTTTTACATATCGACCTGCAGAGTTAGCCTCTGTGGTGCCAGCTCAATTCCTACTCAATCCCTACTATTATATTTAAAGCTTTGATTATTATCAAATGCTACTGAAGGTTTCTGGTGATCCTATAAAAATCAACTTAATCAATCTGCTCCAACTGTACATTGTTCAAATCTCTAATTAAGTGCATTGCATGTGTACTGTATGGTTATACAACTACTGAGCTTTTATCTATCTATAGTTTATTTGTGTAAAAATATCTTCATATTTGTATGTGGGCATACACAAGGAGTATGAGGTTGTTAATGAACTAAGAAGACACCACTATACTGCAAATTAAAAAAAAAAACAGCATGAAACTCATTGTATTAAAACAGTCATAACCACACTGTTTCATCATCAGAATAAACCTTCTACTTCCTTCTACTCCTTCAGAACAATTGTCTAATAATAGGATACATCCAAATCATTTGTCAATTATTAGCCTAATTCCCCACACTGCTAGCAGCCATCATTCCATATTGGGACATATTCAAATTAGTTTGCAGACAGTCAATACTCTCTTTATATGATTTTAAATTGTGATAATTTCATTTTGGACTCAGTTTCAGATCTTTCATTGCAGATCAATATATTTGACCATTATTTCTCATCAAAGCACTCTAATTCCTTTCTACCATGGAGACACTAAAATGAACAATTAGCATAAGATAGTCCAGCTAATACTATATATACTGTTTTGAGGTTAGGGTTGTTTCATATTGAAAAGTTCAGATGTTTTAGGCCAGGAAGAGTGCAAAGAAATTGAAATCAGAGCTTCCAATAGCTCAGCTGCAGTATCTATCTATCTCAGGTAAATACATTTGTTCAAGTCTTTCTCTTATATCATAACTTTTCTTCTTCAGGAAGATAGACATAATATGTTTTATACTAGCCTTTTATTATGATAATGGGCAGAATGTTAGTACCTTGAACCCACAGGGGTTCAGGTGGATTTTTTACTCTGTGGGTGGCTCCATAAAGTTAACAGATGATACGTCATGAACCCTTCTGAGAAGCTGACTTACAATGTCCCTTGCCATTATTCCCTCATAATACGCACAACATGCCCAAGAACAAAACCCAATTTAGTAACCAATGGAAGTTCCACTTAGAGAGTATTTTTAAATGCTTTGCTGCTGTGTCATCTATTTGTGTGATATATTATACCATGTATTTATATGGTTCATATTTATATAAGTATAAATAAAATAATGTGCATACATAAAAATGAATATAATTCAAAATATATATTATTCATATTACAGGCAATGTGTTTTGGCTAGTATAGTATAAAGAAGAATAAGAATGTTATAGAGTACCTATTTGATATTTCAAAGATTAATTTTTATTTACTAGTGCAAGACACTGAATTTTGCACAAAACAGACTTTTCATGAGTGTTGATGGTTTAAAGATTTTCCATTCTCTTCAATTAGTGATCATCATTGATAATTGGACTCAATAGGATTTTTCCCTGAGTAAGGAGTATAAGATAGATTTTTTATTCTCACAATGTAAGTTTATACTCAGGTATAAACTCAGGTTGGCACCATGGAAAAACTACACGTGCACTATTACATTTTGATTGCACAGTCATGAATATGTGTGGGAAAACACCCGCCTCCAGATAATGAGTTTGTAGTTCATTATTTGCACTAGAGAAAGATCATTTTAGAGTGACACAAAGTATCTTGCCTTCACATTAGGTCACTATTATCGAACCATTATTTGGCATGATATTAATATCTTCCATTTTCTTAATAGCTTTTAGCTAACCAGTAAGCTCTTAGAAGCAATATTTGGTCTTTCAGTTTGCAGCTAGTGTTTTCACTAGCATCATTTAAAAACAAAAAGGAATAAAACCGAGGGATACCATTCTTCTCTTGAAAATATAAACTCTGAATGTCTTCCCTGCAACTGTCCCCTTCAGGTCTGAAGTGAAAAGGCTTGCACCATCTCCATGGAGTGATTCATCCTAATTCTCTGGAACAGGAGGAATCTGGTTCATTTAATGGAAGTGTGAACTTATTTTAGGTACCTTTGGGTGAACCTTCCAGCTGCAAGTGAGTCTGTTCCTTAACTAAAGATGTGTAAAAGTTAGTATTGAAGTCTAAGGGAGATATTCCTGATTTCCTCTATAGTCAGTGGCACCCTCAGAGACCATCCCATTTCAGCTCTGTTACAGACCTGTTTAACTGTAAGATAAATTGCTTCCTGAGAGAGGTGACATCTCTTCACTGACTAAGGTGACAACCTAGACTTTGACAATTAGCTTTAAGATACTTTGGTAAGCTACAGAAATTCTACTATTCTGTTAAAATTTCAGTGGAGTTATTACTGGAATGTAGTATACTTTCTCTTTCAACAGCGGCTTTAGATATAAAGATAAAAATTTTGCAGTTAATGCTATGCCAGGTTAATTAGCTTAAATGAAATGTTCTAATGGCACTTCCTGGCCTGAAATTTAAAGTAAGGATGATTATTAAATGAAAAAATGGCTGCTGAATTGTAATTTTGTTTGTGACAATCTCTCTTCCTTGAAATTATGATGATATGGTATGATAATGGTCTGTTCTTCTGCAAATGAAGGAAGAAAATCCAGCTTTGTCCTCTGTGCTCCATTATCTTCAGTATACTTCCCAGGTTCTCTATTTATTAACTGCACTTTCATCAAGCATTTTTTGTTTATACACACATGCAGTAAATAATTTCATATCTTGGCAAATTTTGATTTTTGTGTGGGGCCTGTGATTTATTTTAATTCTATATATCAGTAGATTTCATGCTTTGGATTTAAAAAAGCATAGTTAGGAGAGTTAGTCTCACTTCATTGGCAAGGAAGGCAGTGAGGAGGATGGTGCTGGCCTCTTTTCAGTGGTGGCTGCTGATAGAACTAGAGGAAACAGCCATAAATTAAAGCATCAAAAGTTCCACAGGAACTTAAGGAAAAATTTCTTACCAGTGAGGGTGACAGAGCACCTAGAACAGGCTGCCCAGAGAGGTTGTGGAGTCTCCTTCTCTGGAGATCTTCCAAACGCGCTTGGATGCCACCCTGTGCCACGTGCTCTAGGTGACCCTGCGTGTGCAGGGGGGTTGGACTAGATGACCTCTAGAGGTCCCTTCCAACCTTAAGCATTCTCTGATTCCATGATTCTATGAAGTGGTGATCCCTGTACATTCAACTCTCTACTAGGCAGCATAGAGTTTATTCACATGAACTTCTGCAAAACATTAAAATCCAAGATGCTGTATTTATTTAAGGGTTGTGCTCATCACTTTTGTTTTTAAGGACGCTTGTACTCTATCACATCACACTTCACAGCATGGATTTTAAACCTTCTAGTTAACCAAACTCCTAATATTTTGGGCTGCTTCCTAGTCCCTATGAGATTATTTTGGACACTAAATCACTCTCCACTAGTGTATCCAAATTCTAATACGTTATTCCTGAAAATCTGATTCTTACGGGCCATTGAAAGAAGAGAAGAAACAGTATTACAGTCCTAGGAATCACAGGTCCTTCCTCTTTTCTGTTTTGAAAAGAGAAAAAGAAAGCAGACCCTTCCACACAAGGTGAGATGTTTTCATTTTCAGCTGAAAGTATGAGTTGGAATGAAAGGAGAAAAGTCCCCAAAATCATGAAGACATGGCTACATAAAGATTGGATATGAAGAAGAAATAGATATGAAAGCTGATCTGATAATTTTTCACCTATCTCATTTCACAGGCTTTAAAAAAGCAGGGAGGGGGGACTTGTCCTCTCTCAAAATGCTTCTTATGTTTGGCCTGTCAAAAGGTGGCAGAAGATGCGCCATTAACCCCGACACAAAAGTGACTTCTATTCCTTCAGCTGCGTACTGGTTCTTCTACCAACTTCACAAATATCTGCTTGTCAGAAATGCTCTTCTTACACACTTTTCAAATCTTACAGCACTTTACTATAGCTAGCTTTTAACCTGCTGAGAAAGACTGTGTGCTGCAGAAAAGGGCATTGTCACCGGAACAATTCATGTCAAGTAAGCTAACAGTAAGGATTAGGCTAATCTCCTTCACTTTATGAAAATATGGACGGGTCAAAGGAAGTGGCTGTCCATAAAGACAAAGACTCATTCTCTTCTGTCTTTTGAAGTTCATCAGCACCATTGGCACACAGCTGTCATTGGATGAAGAAAAAATTAGGCTTACATTAAGCATGGAGAAGATTGGAAAGTTTGCTTATTCCTGAAGTGTTACCCAGTGTATACTGTGATTTGTTGGGATATCTGTACCCACAAATAGACAAACAGACAAATCACCTAGCAATTTTTATTCCTGGGGTCCTTGCAGACTCTAAACTCTTACATACACTGGCAATGTGGCTGCACTTTCTTTTCACAGAGGATAATGTAATTTCTATAACATAAATCTCTCTTTTTTTCTAAAATATGGGTGGGTAGCTTACATGGCTATATGTGGCTATACATGTCTTTGCCTTTCTTTGCCTGTGAAAATGAAGACTTTTTCACGAGTGTTGACTACGCTAATGCACCACCACAGAGATGCTGCTCAGTGGAAGCCTTCTCTATAGAAATGGGTAGTGTGAGTTCTGCCTCCAGCACACTGTGTACTCCCTCCTAAAAGACATTGATTAAATTCAAGCTTTTGTTTCTCGTCTTCCAAGACTTTTAATGGTCTGACTACAATTGTTTCACATTGAATCACAGTAACAAGCTTCTACTCCACTGCTGGACACTGGCAGGACAGTGAGAACACTGGGAGTGTCCAAAAACTCAGGAGTAAAAGATCTAGAGTTTCTCAATTTTGTGCTTTCTGTTATAAATGCAAAATATTTTATTAATCTTCATTTCTGTGATAATTGCACGTAGTGCGTAATATTTACTTAGGAATGTGATATATCCTTTTATGTAATCTTTAAAGAGTTTATAGATATCTTGCTAAAAGCTCATGTTGCTGGATTTGCTGAAGGAGTCATTTTGCTATGCAGGAAGTCAGATTAGATGATTATTGTAGTTGCTTATGTACTTAAAAATCTATGAATCTATAAATAGAGAGATGTAAATACTCTATACACACATATATGTAAACTATTTGCAATATTTTATCCACTGAGGAAAGGAATGGAAAAAAAATCACAGAGAGGAGATACCTGTGGTAGCCTGTAAAAGATCACCAAGATACCATGGCATTTACATATCATAGTAAACGTCACAGCACATATTTTTGGTATGACAGACTAATAAGTGACTGTAGCAATTACAAAACAGACAGAATAAACACAGCAAATTGAAGGATCTTCAGAATAAGTAGTGTTTCTTATTTCTACTAAAAGCCATTTTTAGTTTGAGAGCACCATAAGGATTTTTTTTTTTTTGCATAACCATCATTCTGTAATGAGCATGGTGCATGTTATGGAAATTCCATTTCTTGTAAAATCTTCATCGTTGGCAGACTGCAGGATAGGAAAGACCTGTGCACTAATTTAGTATTACAAATTCTGTGTTTTTGAATGAGAAGAATGCCACTTATTTTAACAGAGAATACAGAATTGGTCAAAAATAAACCTGAGATTAATACTCCTCAAGCTATTTAGCATGTTCTTGAGAATTTAAATCTTCAGTATTTTTAGAGGAGTAAGCCAGAACTGAAATTAGCAACAATAATTGCCTTGAGAATTCTTCTGTTTTTCTTATAGCTTTTGTCCCTGAACATATTATAGATAAAGATCTTCTAAATATAATTCATCTAGTGTCTTTACATTACCATGCATATTAATGAAATACAAGTTACTGTTTTACATCCAGATACTTCTGAGGAAGGTTTTTCCTTAAAAAATCCAGTGCCATAAAGTTGTTATTATTATTATTCAGTGACCTTCTACAGCAGTGGCTCTGCTTTTTGGAGAGTGTAATAGATTTTCCTAATTATGTCATATAGAGCTTTAGAGTGTGCCCCTTGACACATCATCTGCTAACCTGATACTGTGCAGAGGCATCAGAGAAAGCTGCAGCTACAGTGACATCAAGAGCATTAGAATAAGTGTGTTGCAGGACGGGGAGGGGAGCTTTCATCATATGAAACAAATGCATCTTCTCTGCCCTGCACGGAGTTTGGACTGTCAGAATCACACAGAGGAGGGGGACAGGTGTAAAAGCTGATGATTTTTGAGTAGGTCAGTACTTTCCACCATAGGATGTTTGTCAATGTTTCCTTAGTCCTCTGTTATATCTGAAAACATACGGTACCTCTTACAATACCCATCTTCTTTCTATTTTTTGAGAGTACTAATCTTTTTTTTTCTCTTTTTCTGTTTAAAAAGATCATTCTGCTTAAAATAAATCTTTTAATCCACTAATGAAACCCTGTAAAGTCAATGGTATAAATAAACTATGTAAAGTTCATAAACTATGAAAAAAATAATTTTAAAATAACTTATTATCATTGTCAGTGAGATTTCTAAAAGTGAATTGGTGATTTTTTTCAAAAATCCCTCAGTAGATTATGATCTTACGTCCTGTCTAAGACAGTCATTTAATTATCTCCTAAAACCAAATTAAGAGCTGCATGAAGAGCTGGAAGCTTCTCTCTCATTTAAAGGGAATCGGTCAGTGGGCTTGAGATAGATAAAAGAAGTTGTCTTTTCATCTTAAACTTGTAATTCTGGGTGAGATCCACAATTACAAGATTGCCAGATCTCTAAAGGGCCAGCTAAAATAGGTAATGAAGCCTTTTCTGGAAATGTTTCTCTCACTTTGCTCTCTCTTTGCTGGCAGTAAATAAACTTAGTCTAGTTGGATAGCTTCTGGAGACCTAAATTTAAGTCAAATAAATGTCACCTTACAGGTGTCCATGCCTACTTCTTAAGCACTCTGAATCAGCTTGTATAACTCCTATAGACTCACCATAGGAAGTACTAATGTGTGCCCACAGGCAAAATGCAGTCTTGAAGAAGCAAATGCTTTGGACACTTCATCTCACAGGGAAATGTTCTAGCTTTTCTTCTCAATATATAACAGATTGAAGTCTCATTTTGGGCCCCAGAGGTCCTGGAAAGCTTTTTATTTTCAGTTTATGGTCTAGTGATTTTTCTCACTGAGGGAAATTCCCTCTAACTTTTAAATTATCACTTCTTTGCATGTATATTCATACATACTGAATTCTTTGTGTATCTTCATGTAAATATTTGTCCTTCTTGTTTAGGGTTCACCACTTTATTAGTCTCTCCTATGAACTGTGATGTGACTCATCTAGTGCTTGAGTTCATCCGCCTTTTCTTAATTTCAGATAATTTTAATTCATTAAAGGAAGAGGATGTTTCTTTTCAAAAGTACTTTTTGCCTTAGTTAACACTAGAATTTGCCTTAGTTAACACTCTTAATTCAAATACCAAATTAGATCAAAGGTTGAGGTTCTTCCGCAAGTTAGTCTACAATAGACATATTTTATAGCCAGTGGAGAAAGATACGAACCTCTAGAAAAGTCAAAGATTGATGAAATGAAACATAAATCATTAAATGCCATCTGTCTTCAACACCTATTTTAGGTTGGAGAGACTAAAAAGTTTCTTTCCACTGGTTAAGAAAAAGCCTACAAACCCACCTAGCCCAAACAGATTGAAAACCAAAATAAAGTCCCTGCTCACTAAAACAGGCCAGTGGTCCAACTTTTCAGCATAAATGCTGATGGAAAGAGCACCAATAGTTTTAAAATAGCAGTTTGATCCATTTATCAAAAGACTTGTATAACACAAGTGTCTGTGCTGACCGAGGAGGTCGCTTCTTCTCCTGTCTCTTATATCACTCTCAGTTGAGCTTACATATATGTCACCCATTCAGTCTCCTGGCAGTTATGTCTTGTTTCTATATATTTTTTTCTATTATTTTCCTTTTATTACATCTAAACATTTGTTTTTGGAATACTGATCCTGGCCTGCTTGGGGTGTATAGATATATTTCAACTGTGGAAGTTCTTTTTATGTTGTTCTTGATTTTATTATTTTTTCTGCATGCATGGTGATAGGCACAGTGTTATAATCAGAGGGCTATGGCATTTTCAAAAATGCAAAGAAAAACTCCATTCCAGAGAACGGGCAAAACTGCAACTTGGACAAAGTGCGAAGATGGGATAGGATGATAATGGAATGCTAGAGAAAACCGTCGCAGCTCAGAGTTATTGAAAAACCTTACCAAATGTTTCCATTTGCATCACCAAAAATTACTATGCCTTAATTTAGGTTCTTTGATTACAGCCTGCTTTCAAAAGAAAAGACTTGCACAGAGAGCTCATATAATGCAAAATGATCACATCTGGGGAAATGAGAAAGGCTCTGTCCTAACAGAACAAACAATATCTTTCAAGAATTCACAGGAGGTATTGTAGAACATGTGTTACATGACTGCCACCTCTAATTTGAATTAGTATAATTTTAACAGTAATTAAACTGTGATAAATTAATGTAACTTAAAGAACTGAATTAGCTCTCTAGAAAATGGCTAATTTGTCTATATTGAAAGATTGTCATTGCATCTGCAATAATGGGTAACCCTCAAGGGGTGTCGAAGCTCTAGGGAAAAACACTACTTTTAGATTAGGATATATTTCTCAGTGCAGCCTTTTCTTTCACCAGGACCAAAAGGCTCTGTTACTGCACGTCTATCTTTCTCTTGCATCATTTTTTAAGAACGTGAATAATATCAAATGAACGCATTAAATACTTTTTGGCAGACTAACAGCAGGCCGCTTGTTGACCTTTCACCTCATATTGATTTATCCTTCAGTCATTTTTCTCCGTGATTTCCCTCTCTTCTTTCATGCCCTTTAGTTAGGAATAGGGAAACTTTATCATTCTTGCTGAAAAGGACAGGATTTATACTTGGTAGCAGAGAAAACACTGCCCAATATTTTCTTCCATTTCAGGATTTTGTCTGTTCAAGATTTTCCCATGAAATAGAAATTTTGTAAAACTGTCTTCCCCCATGGCCGTATTTTCTCCTTAATCAGAAATCTCCTTTCTCAGATACATCAGTTCCTAGGAGGATATCTTTAACCTTAGCAAGAAGCACAGAAATATGCTCCCAAGACATTCAGCACGCTGGAAAGCTTCTTCACTAGATAGCAAGGATTTCCCGGTCTGATCACCTGGAAAGGCTCAGCATAAGAAGAAGCCTCTTGCCATAACAGGCTTGGCAAGGTGCTTTGTAAACAGGCAGAGACTTGGAAAAATTTCTCTTATAAGCCAGACTGGGGCTTTTTGCAATAGGTTAGCAAGTCAGGTTCGCAGTCAGAGTTCGAAGAACTGAAGTCAGAGGTGTAGGGTACTATAGAGCGTCAGAGAGTCGCAGGTTGGACCTTAAGAATTTCATCTATTCGCAGCCTCAGCCATTCAGGGAAAAGAACACCAACTGTGCCATGTCCATGCTGTTAAATAAGCTAAGTTACTCTGGTGCCCTTCTTGCAGTAGTAAAAGTTATTCCGGAGTTTATAACTACAAAGTTGTAATAAAAATAGACACATGTAGCCCCGACAACCCACAACAC
>NW_010580055.1:134927-173508 GCF_000705375.1 Tinamus guttatus
AAATTTCTGCCTTAGAAATGTCTAATATGTTTATAAAAACAGTCTAAATTTTCAGTAGAAGGAAGTGATTTAAGTGTCCACATTTCCTTCTACTTAATGTTCATTTAGACAGGAACAAACTTCTAATTTTGCAGGGCATTGCTCTGTTTACAAAATAGTTGCTGAAATCTGATTAGAATGTTATCCTTTATTTCAGTACCATGTGTGCTGCAGGAATCAAAATATAGTAAAATACAGTAAAGCTTTGTCCAAATAAACTAATATATCCATATTCTGTCAGTGTCCTCTTAGATTTGAGAAACTCATATGAACAGTCACATTGATTTTCTTCAAAACAGTTTAATTGCCTTTAATTTTACAATTAGTAAAAGTATGAAAATTAAGTCAAAATGTGGAATTGGAATAAGATGATTCAGCTCTATTGAAATGAAGTATTTTAATCTTCCTGGCAAAGTACTGTTTTTTTTTTCCCATTTTCTAGAGAATTTAATTATTTCTGGACAATTTGAGATAATTTAATACTCCCACCTGTGAGTGAGATGATCCCAAACTTTTGTATACGTCTACATATGATTATGTAAACATGATTAGTGCAGTATACTCTGAATTTATACTCTGTTTTGTTGAACTTTTTTTCCCCTGCCAAGATGCTTTGAGTCTGACAAATAGAACAGTGAACTCAGGCCTGGTTCACCAGAAATAGAGATTTGGACTGTCTGGTGTGGTAATAAAAGGCAGAACACAGTATGAATGAGAAAAAAAAATGTATTTTTTTCTTGATATTTGTTGCTAGTTCCAGTTTAAAAATAATAAACTGTAATAATTATGCTCAAATCCTGCACCAAGGAATTCCTATAGTTTGTGGAAGCCCTCCCAGAGTCCTGCTAAATGTATCTAGGGGGTTTGGTTTGCTTTTGTTTTTCATCTGTCTTTAACTGGAGAATTATATGTTCTTTCCCTGTTTTTTAACTCTTCCCCCCCCGCTTTGTTTTTGTTTGTTTCCTTTTTTTCCTCCTTGTGCCATTGGTATTAACTGCATAATTAAAGACAGATCTTTGTGTTCTCGTCCTAGGAGGTAGGAACACAGTTCACTGCCTGTGGTCATTCCCAGCTAAACTCCCTGGCAAACATTCTCAGGCCTTTCATTTTATTTGCAGAACCAGGGAAAGGGAGGCAGGGAGAGACAAGCCCAGTGCAGTGGGAGCGCCTGGCACGCGCGCGCCGTGATCCCTGCGACGTGCTCCAGGTGCAGCCCAGGAGATGGGCTCGCGTTTCCACCAGCACGGCTGGATGCCACACGTGTTCTGCATCGCGTTGTGGCCGCTTTCCCTTCCTTGCAGACAGATCCTATTGCCTTCCTTGCAAACAGATCCCCTCCCTGCCAGGGCGTCACCCATAGCCAGGATGCCACATTGTGCATATTTAGCTAAACGCACTTCTTCCATCCTTCCTGGTGCGCGAGCTGTTTCTTTGGAAAAGCGCATTATCTTGCTCTCTGCCTGGTCTTTGCATTGTAAAATATGTCACATTTGGGGGCAACCTCCCTGGGGAGGACAAGCATAAGCAGCCCTATATTCCAGAGACTGCATGACAAGAAGAGCTCTGCAGGGTGAGTGTGTGTGAAGAGCTGATTCCAGTTGCATTTCTTCCCCAGCCCCAGGCAGGTGGCTCATTGAAAATATGCCTTGGAGTTACTTTTGGCTAGTCAGTGAGCAACAGCAGTGGGTAGTGGTGTAAGACACAAAGGAGCTGGGCAAAGAGGCTGAAGGGCTGGAGAGAACGGGTTTTCCATCCTAATTTTCTCATCCCGCAACCTTGTTTGCAAGGGTTTTTCCCTTCGCCCGTGTCATGGACAATAAAGGCAAAAATGCACATTCCCCAGAATGACCCAGAAGCTCGTGGTCACCTAAACTGCCAGCAGGAAAATACAGCCAGAGCTATGCAGAGGTCAGTGCTGGTAATGTTTTAACCTTTTATTCTGTTTGCAAGCTAATGACCAAGCACAGCTGGATTAAATCACTATCTAAAGTTCAGAACTGTAAGGAATAACCCTTGGCAAAAGTAAGCCCCACAAAGCTCTTATTAGATGAGCTAGTCCTAGAGGGAAGCCAATACATACACACAAAAATGATTCAGCACACTATATTTGTCCCAGTGCTGAAACTTTTCTGTATGTGACATGGATTTGTTTTATCTTTGTTTTATTTGTTGTTCAAACAAAATTCAACTACCCTCAGTCCTCTCTTTGGTTGTGTAGGGCTTCTTGAAATGGACTGAGGAGGGTAAAATGCTAATGGCCTTCAGTAATTGCGAGCGTGAGAAAATCAGTGTGCTGTGTTTCAATAGGGTGCTATGTTTGTTTAAATCTAACCAGAAGTACTCATTGGGTGGCTGCCTCTCTCACATCCTCTGCAACAGAGCATTAGTGAAATGTCACTTTGTGTTAAGATCACCGGTGGCCTTTGCTATGTACATTCTTCCATGTTTCTGCACAAAGATAGCGAGGCACGTTGGAGCCCTAGCTCTAGAGATCGATCTCTCTTCATGTCTGATATTAACTTACATCGCTAGGGCCAGGGTGGGTGTGAAAGAGGTGGCCAGAAATGGTGTTTATTCACTGAACCTTGAGGTAGAACTTTAGCAAATGGCTGAGCTGCTTTGAGTTCCTGAAATGACTGCAGTTTTGGTACCTTTTTAGGGTTTGCAATGATAAGAGCAGATCTCTAAGGAGTTGAATGTCTGAGTGATCTAAAACCAGGGCAGTCAAGCTGAAGAGGATGTGTGCACTAACCTGTTTGCACTGAATAGTCTCCATAAATAATTTACAACTATGACTGCTAGCTATTATTACAAAAATACCGGATTGCATTTTGACACATGCAGCCAGCTTGTAAGTCAATAGATACATTTCACCTAGTGTATGCAGACCACAGTTTCAGCCATCCATCCATGTGTGTTTTACAACAATGCAATCTACCTTTCCAAAACACCAGCAGGAAGACCTTTCAAAATAAGTTTAAAAAAACAGTGATCAGACTGTGGGATCTTTTATTGAGGTGGTCCTTAATAGGGCTCTGTCCCCTTCCTGCACACAGCTTTCAGTTTTAAACACCTGTGATGTTTTATTTAAGGGTCCTACTCTGCAGCCAGTGCTGTGGAGTCACTCAGGATCTACTGCAGAATTTCAGGGAAGAAAAAAATTAAAGGATGCATGCCTGACATTTCCTTTGCTGTGTTTTCCTTTGAGACTTGTTTGAGTCAAGAAAGTATTTCATTACAGTTTGATTTAACCAGGAAGAGTGTCAGTGGGTTTTGCCTCAGTCTCAGGGGTTAACAGGGCAGGAGAAATAGCAGAAAATACAGTTTCCTATAACAATCAAGGGGAAAGATGCATAATAGCTAGTGTGTTAATTAATCTCAGCAAAGTGTGCACCAGGAAAATCTTTTTTTTTTTTTTTTGGTAATTTAATTTTTTAATAAAAATCTCCAGTGCCTCAGGTGTTAGCCTACTTAGCTTGTACTTTAGTTTGTAAAGAAAATTATCTTCTCATTTTTTTTGAGAGAGAGAGATTGGGAAGAACCATTTAATTATACTCTTCTTATTATGAAACAATAACAAGGGTTAGTGTGTGTTTCAAAATGTACTTTTATACGAAATCGGGGATCACATGTACTTATATTTGAAAAGTATTTTCATTGTGGAAACTTGTTAGAAATAAAAAAGAGAAAAATAGCAACAAGAAGGTTTATATTAGCTGTAGCAGTACTCAAATAGAATATTTTTTTTCTCCTTAAAAAGCTAGACCTGAAGGCAAGATATAGGGTATGATTTCTCAGACTATTGAAATCTATAATCTGTATAGCGATAGTGATTTTTCAGATATTTGGTCCAATTAGCTCAGTAGTCATCTTTGGTATCACAGTCATGAATCTCATACCAGTTCTCAAACATCAGAAAATTTGCATTAATGAAAGCCATTTTTCCCTTCCTTATTGCCTCCCTATGCCCCCTGCATTATGTAATCATACAACAAAATGCAAAGCAGAAGAAGTTAGAAGAATGGAAGAGAAAAGGTGAAAAAAGATAATAGTGGGACAGAGAGAGGAAGCTGGAAAACAAGATGACCGCGTTTTATTTGGTTTCCATGTCTTGATATCTCAGGAGGAGAGGGGGCTGAAACAAGAAGTGGTCAGAATGAGCTAGATGGGCAGTCGCCTGCACCTGGCAGCAGACGCAGCAGATAGATTTCCAACAGCATGGGACAATTTTATTAATCCAGATGTTTATTATCCCTCTCTGTCATATTGAGCACTTCACACTTTTGATGTGGATAAAGTGTGATGCTTGAGCAGACAGTCTTTTCTGTATCTCTGATCAGCAACTTCGTTTTAGAAGAGTTAGGACATAGAGATGCTTTAATGTAAGGATGGGATCCAACTTGCAGATTAAGACACATTATAAGTGTTTATAAGTGTCTATAAGTGAATTTAGGTATTGAAGGTCTTCAGTTTACTCTAAAAGGAAGAAATCCTACATTTATTCAGGTGAATTGCTCAGTAGGGAGAGTTCAGCTTCCAGAACATACGTGTCTACTGCCATACACAGTGTGGTGTCTACTGCCAAGTGCCTTATTTTGTTTCCTTCTGCCTCCACCTGATTTTCCAAAGCATGTGTTTTTCCTGTAGCTCCTGTGATATATGCCAACCATATGTGTTTGATTCATGTACTTAAGAGCATCTGAAGTGGCCATGTGCACCAGTGTTAGGTAGACTGGTGTCCATAGCACTTATCACTAAAGAGAATGATGCAGCTGGCATCATCTTTATCCAATTTTGCACTTGTTTGTTCAGATAAACTGAAGAAATGTGAGGGCACATGTTTTAAGACTGATAAAGTGCCCGCTCTGCTTAATTTTAATGCAGCATGTAACACAGCTGTGTCTGGAGCCAACTAGCACTTTCCCAAGCAGTGCCTGACTGAAGACGATAGCACGGTCCATGGACGGTTCTGCATGACCAGCTGGTTGAGACCTTTCTGTCTGAGGCTCAGAAAGAGAGTTTAGGCTTGTCAACATTTGGGCAAGCTAGAGAATGGACCATGACTCATTTTCTTTTATTATCATGGACATAGCTGGGATCTCTACCAATGAGTCAGACTGGTAACCAGTTGCTTAAGACAGCAATTTGTAGTTGCGATTATTTGTAGTGGCTTTAAACAATTATTTATTTTTCTCTCAAGATCCACAGAAAGGCATCTTAATGGCTTTGTCAGTCCAGAGAAATGAAGTGATTTCTTCTATACAAAATTTCTGAAGCTCATCCTGAAAAAAATTTTACTCTTATCCATGAATTTGTAGCTTGATGCAGTCTGGTAGCTGCATATGTATGAGATTAAATTAATAGATCTCTCCTCACCTCCTCAGAAGAGGGAAATACAACAAAGGAAGATTGAAATTTTGAAGTGAAATTTGCTACATCTATTTAGCCAAATTTCCTTCTCACACTTTGGCATGCAAATAGACCACACCAGCTAATATCCTTCTATGCTCAGAATAAACGATGTAAATTACTCTAAAGACTGCAGGGTGCTATAAGGAAGAATAATTTAAAATAATTAACATATTCTACTTCTAAATTTTGATCACATTAAAATTAGTCTATTGTTTCTTGGATTAAACTAAAATTCTGAACACATTTGATGAGAAATCCTTGCAAATAGTAGTTCATAGGAAACAGGAAACTGAAACCACCAAAGAAAAAAAGTCCTATATGTGTATCTGAAAACACATATACCGTCACAGTCTAGTCAGAGACTTAAGGATATTTGAACTTTGACTTATGGGCATCCAAACAGTGGTGGCTTGGGGACAGAAGAGAGGATTTTGCAAAAGAAATGTTTCAGGAAAAGGCGATGGTCACCATTTGCTTCTGTAAAGGCAGTTTTCTTCAGCCAACTCTTCACACTCTCAGTTTCCAATCACAACAGCACTAGCTCGCTGTCAGTAAAGTAGTGCACTGCTGTAAACAGCAGACTTTACAGTCTCCCACTTACTTTTAGTTTTGGAGCCTTCTCATTTAAGCTCAGCGTTAAGCATGAGTGGGCTGGAAGGTGTACAATAATCTATAATAATCAGGAAATCATTCAAGTTTCTTGATTCTCTCTGAGTGGCATAACAAGGCTCGGTAGCTGGCAGAGATCCAAACTTAATTGGTATAAGAATGGATCACAGACAAGGCTGTGGTCATCCATAGGCATTCGTGATGGATAACTACTCGTGCTGCATTTTCAGTCATCAATCTTTAGAGGAAAAAGACTGCTATAGCTGGATAAAACATGTCTTACATCAGCAAAAATGACCTCCCAGTAAGGTTGAGGAGAATGATTCAGTCTGTAATCCATTCTCTTCAGGAACTTTTTCTGATTTCTGATTAATCATAGTTGAGTTTTAAACTCCATCCAGTGTATTAAAATAAATAAATAAAAAAGTAAGGAAAGTTTTATTGAGATAATATGTTAAGGGGAAAAATTATTATAGTTGATACATGAGAGGCATAATATTATGATAGACTTTTACAATATTCAATAGAGAATAGCACAAACATTAATAGCCTTCTTAAATGACTTTCACAAAAAAAATCTGATTATTTCTATTTAAAATTCTCCTATTAATTCAATTTGTTTGTGAGCAGTTAGACTGAACAATAAAGAGAAATTTTTGTTTGTTTGTTTGTCTGTCTTAAGGAGGGTTTTCTAATGCCTTCTCTCCCCTATTTTCAACCATCACAAGCAATATAACCTTTATAACACACCTGACATATTCCATCATGGACTTTGTTAAAGTGCTTTGTCAGTGCAGATTGACTGCTGGAGATAATAAGAAACAATATAAGCGCACATTTTAAAACAGATATATTTTAATTTACTACTTTGATTTCTTTTGCACAATCAAAATTTACATTAAGGTCATTTTTGTCTGAAAAAGAAATAAAAGAATAGGTCCACTGTTGTTTTAGGAAAGCGATTCAGGTAATTTTTCCTCAAACTTAGATCCGAACATGACATACATGCTCTGGTGGCCTGAAATGCTTCCCTTTATTATATCTTCATTATTACTATTATTCTTCAATGAACTGATAATATCTTTTGGGAGAAGATCTAGTATGCCGGTTGAGAAATGGAATGAGATGAAGATAATTTTCAGGTTATTCCCTATTGTCATGGAATGCCAAAACAGAGAGACACATATAGTAGAAGAGGTCAGTTAGTTAGAAAATCTTTTTTTCCATGGTAAAATCAAGCAGGTTTTACCCTGTCATTATAAAATGTTTGAGATATGCAGCAGTAAAGTCTTATATTGGTGTGACTGCATTTTTGACATTACAAATTGTCTTTCTAAACTAGTTGTCTATAACTTCTTGACCAACTGTGGTGGTCTTTATAAATTATACATACAAGAATCTGATTCTGCAATACTTCTAATAGCAGGACTCCCATTCAAATCAATAATGTCAGCTCCAGAGACTGTTTGTAGAGCAGACATGATTCTGTAGAAGAAAACTTTTTCCACAGCTGAAAAGTACAGTAGGTAGCAGTGGATCTGATCATTGTCCATGTAGTAGTTTTCACTGACAGCTAAAATTCTTGACCATGTGACATCATGTCACATCATGAACACACTGGTATCATCAGATGGCCACAGATACAGTCCCAAATCCCTGTCATGTCTGTATTTAACTGCCTCTGAAAGCTCAACCGAGGAAATAATTTGTTATTAAAAAAAGGAAATCCTTCCGTTTCACATTTCCACCATCAGCCATAGCTCCTTCACCCCTCCCTGTCTTTGGGGTTTACTTCATCCACCTCTAGCTCTATACAATGATATCTGTTTAAACACTTACTTCAGAGTGAGTTAATCTGCACCACTAAAATGCCCCTTTTTCTCCCCTGGCCTTATAGTGTAGATGAGTTTACTCTGAAGACACAATGGGTCCACACCTGTGTCAGCCTCACCCTGCAACCACATGACCATAAAGTAAATGACTAATTTAGACCAGATCCTTTATCTTTCCAGAAATCCTTCCAAACACATAAAAAGAATCTACAGTGATGAGATGTAGCAACAACTTCGGATATGAAGTTTGCAATACAATAGGTCTATTTGTGGCATTTGGCATTTGGTTAAAAAGAATGGAGAAAGAAGAAGCTGAAGCGTGGCCTTAAGGATGATATAGAGTTTAATGAAGAAAGCAGGGAGGAAGTATTTGCATGGTTGTTGAGGAGACAGGTACTGGGAAAAAGCACCAAAATGGGAATGGGAGGAGGTTTGTAAGAGGCAAAGTGTTGCATATCACTAATGTTCTGTAAATATTCCAGTATGACACACATACACAGGGGTGAAAACCGCAGTTTTACAAACGCAAGGTGACCATTGGCAAATGCAGAGCATAATCCAAGGAAGGTGGAGAAATACATAAGTCCTGCTTTGAAGGGCAGCGAATCTGAAGGAGAAAAGAGCAAAAACATAGTGACAGAAGAATCTATGTGGTAATGTGGTTTTTATCCACAGGCACTCAGCAGTGTGGGAACAAGAGCAGAGGAAGTGAATGTTAGTCATGATGTACATTATATGGAGTTTCCTTTATGGAAATGAAAATGAAAACATTTCTATTACTCTTTCGGACCAGACTGTAGAATGTAGAATTTAATAGAAAACTATATTCTTGCTATAACATTTTGCTGGATGTTATATATGAGCTATTAAAAGCTTATCCTTTTCTGAAAAAGTTCTTTCTATATAACCATACAAAGTTTCATTTAGTTTAATCCTGAGTTCCATATTTTTTTCGTGGAAGATCATTAAAGCATCTTTGGAAGAGAGAGAGATATCTCATATTGTGCTCCATCCCCCCGGTCCCCGGCAGCTACTCTCTTAGATCTATTATATGAAATAATAGTTTGTGTGTTGCTTATTTATATTGTTTACTGCATGATCTGTTACCTGCTTTCATTAAATATTGCCCAGTTGCATGAACTTGCCAAATGACAGCTGGAACTAAAATATATAGCATTATTTACTTCATTCAGAAATGGATTTAAAATGGAGGAGTCAGGGGTATAATAAAATAAATGACAGAAAGAAATGTATCCTATTTAGTGTGGAGATCGACAACAGACTGTTTCTTAGGTATTTTTGTCAGAATAACAATTCCTTTTCCTCCTCTTTCCTAAATGGACCTATCTAAGACCGTATCCCTGATATATAATAAGATGTAAGTGGAGTTTATTCTATTGACTTTTTAAAACAATTCTTAATATTGCTTATAAAATTCTGCCAGAAAGTACTCATTTTAATCATCAGTCAGCATTTTTATTATATTATAATCCTTAATTGATTGACGTTTAATCACAGTCTTTGTATTTTACTATCCCTTGTCTCATAAGAGGCAATTTTCTCTTTACTGTAGTTTAACAGCTGATGAAAAAGATTTAAGGAAACCTATAAACTTAAGATTGGTTAATGGTCCCTTATAAAAGAATATTACACTTCTAGGATCCATTGCACAGATGTGATACTCAATTGTAGAAATGTGCATGGGGTTTATTAAATTACAGCACAAATCTTCAGTCTTCTGAATTATTGTTCATGTTGGTATTGTTAGGCAAATGGGGAGACACATTATTGCTTCCAGTTGTTCACATTACTGTGGTGTAATACAGTCAGAGACAGCTGGCACATTGCTCTAGGCAAACGCAGAGCTGGAGCAGCTGCAGTGTTCTGGGCCCCAAGTGAAGGTCCAGCACCGCTGAGTCAGTATTGGGTGGCTCATCAAAAGATGTCCAGAAATTAAAGAGGAAAAAAAAAAAAGTTGCTTCTCCTCAAAGTTAATGTGCTGAATTCTGTGCAACTAATTAACACATCCATTTGTTGTTCTGTATGGGAACTGGTGAGCAAGTCAAAGCAATAGTGAAACCACTGATCCTAGCTGTATGTCAGAGGGAGCTGTAGACATTGTTGGCCTTGTGGAGGCATAAATGAAGACGAGAGGTTCGCCATTGTGGTATTTAATGTTTTGGGAAGTTTTAAATTCTCCTGAATGTTCTCTGATAATTAACATGCAAGCGTAGTTTGCATCTGTGTAAGAATGCTGTGTTAAAATGAAGGATTTTCAGATTAGATCATAAATTAGGTATTAGATGATTAGATAATAGATCAATTCTTCATAGATTCCAAGATCACAAGAAATCATTAAAATAATTAAAATTACCTACTTCGAATTCTCTCATGGCCCAGGCTACTTCATTCCATTCAGCAAATCCAAAACCAGTCTTTGTTTGAAATATCTTCCAGCATAGCAACAAAGTCTTCCATTGTCCACTATTTTTACATGTTCCTTAGTAAGTTGTTAAAAAACCTACTGTTAAAAATATTCATCTTATTCTACTTCGAACAGATGCCAACTCTAGTCCTTGTGTTTCATTGCAGGAACAACAAAAGCTATATGGAGCTGTCAGAGTGTTTACTCCTTTTTTGGCTGTTAAAAAGAGCATATTTGACTTCTGAGAGTGGTACCTGCAACTTTAGCTGTAAAAGTAAAATACTAGCCCCACAAAAAGTAGGGGCAAAACTACTTTTTGAGCTGTTGGCCCGGGCCTTTCAGGGTGCCGGAACAGAGATAGTGCCTTAGAGCTTCCATCTTCCAGCCTGGAATTATTTCTGATGGACCACAAATTAGAGATGAAAGAGTCCTAATATCTAACCTGTGTTTCCTAAGATCTCATGGGCATGCTTTAATTAATGTAGTGTATGCCCTAACTTCAATATAGATCTCTTCTCCTCCTAGTATTATCAATGTAAATAGATCACGTGAATCTTCCTTGTTACTCCTTCTGCATTTACTTCGTTTTAAGCTACGGTCTATTTCATAAGTCACTTGAATATTGTCATTTGAATATATCGCCTAATTTCATTTTTATA
This sequence comes from Tinamus guttatus, assembly GCF_000705375.1. The sequence continues at coordinate 145,904 of NW_010580055.1, forward strand.
AAGGCGAGCTGTTTGGTGGTTTTCTGTCTAACTTGGATGACGTGAGCCGAGATCTAGAATGGAAGCTTGGATAAACATATGCTGGCAAGAATATCTCACCAAAATAGACAAGATGCAGATAATGATGGAGACGTTTGGGGAAGGAGGAGGAACATAATTAGAATTGTTAAGAGAGATACTGAGCCCTTCTTCCCCTTTAAGATCCAAATTTAAGTGGGAGTTTAATCCTCCACCTTTTTTTGGCAATTGGCATGTGTTAGTATCTTGCCACTTCTTTCTGCAGCTGGATCTAGCTAAGAGTCTAGGCGTTTTTCGTTTGACAGATATTCTTGTGGTTATTATCCATGCTTTAGGTGCTTCAAGATCTCCTTGTTGCCATTTGGTTTACACTGTGTTACCTTATAACCTGTGATGACTGAGCTTGAGACGTTTCAGAGAGAAAACGTAGCAGTAGGTTTGCTGGATAGGGCTTACCGCTGGAAAAATATCGGCGTGCCAGAGGTTCACTGTTACTCAGTGAATTCTGAGAAGCTTCTTTTCTGGTTCAGCCCCTTCTTTGGCTCAGCATATAGTCCTATATGGTTATCTCCAACTGACACCTGTTTAATGGCAGTCTTTAACAGAGCTGAAAGTATGTTTCCCACAATGATGAAAGGGTGGAAAGGAGTCTCGGTAGGATGCTACTTGGCTTAGTTCCTGTTGGTATGATTATTTTCATTCTGCTGGGATTATATTGTATTATTAATGATATGTGAGGGAGTTCAGAGTCTTAGACAGACATCTTTGTGATTATTTTTTTCTGAATAAATTAATTGCAAATACCACAAGAAAACTATATAAACTCACTACACCCTTTCACATTGTAAAAGCTGTTAAACTCTTCTCATTCAAGTCCTTTTCAAACTTCACATTTTTCCACAATGTCCATGAGAAATCCAGAACCATAAAAACAAAGTGGGACAGGCTAGTATATCTGTGGGACTATTCCTTTTCCATATTTAAACCTTTGAAGTCCTCAAGGTGGGAACCGTCTATTTTGGTGTCGCCAGCAGGTCACATTACCATCACTTGGGATAGTAAGGGAGAATCCTTTTGTCAGTGTAACTTTTCACATGCTCAGGTCATGCTGCCACTGAATATCCATGAAGCTTTCCCTGCCTACAATTTCCCTGTGAAGCAAATGTGAGCAGCTCTGAAGTATGGCTGTAGCAAAAGTGCAGCTCTCATTCACACAAATGTTTGCAAATACCCCTTACACAAAACTCCCTACCCTGCAAAGCCAAGCACAGAAGCAGTTTGGTTGGCATTTGGCATGTGTGCTCTTCAGCAGGTGCATACTACATTGCATTAGACTTAGCAACTGGAGTCACATCACTAATTGGACACCAACGGGAAGAATTCTTCTCATTTGGGAGCTGAATTGCAACACTTATATCCCTTTAGGCAATATCACAGCCTTCCTATCCCAAAGCAACAGCGCTACCGCTTGAGCTAAAGGAGAATCTCCATTAGCTAAAGGGAATAGCACTTACTGTATACCTTGTTCCTAGGCTGCAAGCCGCAACAGGAGAAAATCAGTGTACAATCCCATAGTGATTTATAATCACTGTGGTTGTTGGGCCCTGTATTTTCCACTTTTCATTTATTTTTAATTCTACATGAAATTGTTTGGATAAAATAAGCGTGGGATGCACTGGTTCTCAAAATTCAAAGCAGGGAGAATTTCATTTTTAGGTAGGTTTAAGGGAGAAATTAAGCTCTTTCAATATTTTTTCTCTCATTTGTTAGCTAAATCTTTCTTTCTATTTCCAAAATGTGATTTTTTTTCCCTCACCATCACTCTTTTACAGACCTTTAAACCTCTGTGAGTAGAATCTGATGTTACTTCTACAAAAACTCCTGAAAAATATCATATTTTCCCATATAAATATCAGTGTGTGGTGGGTTCTGAAGTCTGCTTCCTAAAGGGTCCATTATAGGGAACAATCAGTGGTTGGGTATGAACATGGCACCTAGGTCCAAGTAGAGATATTCAGCACTTTATAAAGCCATTTAGTTGTGCACATGTGCAAGCCTGCCTTACTAGCAGCTCATACAGCTGAAGGATTTCGACTGTTGCACCTCAGCACAGAAGCAGATGATTATAGGCCCCCTGTCTGCAGTGAGATAAGTGTTCTGACCTTAAATCAGCCTTGTTTCTCAAGTATCTTGTGATCTGTGGACTACAGGAATGCACACATGGGTATTAAGATTGCCCATATTTCTATTCAATCCCGGTGCTAGACATAACATTTCTCTTTTCACAAGCTATACTATTATGTACATTTCTATATAGTGCTCAGATTTTCATTTCTAAAGGCAACTTGTCCTGTGGGACTATTTTCACATCCCTCCACCTCTCTCTCTTAAAAGTGCTTCATCTCTTAAAAGTGCTTCATTCCAATTAATATTAATTCCTGTCTAGGTTAGTTGTTTGCTTTCTTTAAATGCTTCTGCAATAAAAATTGCATGATACTATGTTCATGTTAGCAAAAATGCAAGAGGCAACAGTTTGAAAAGCAGACTATTGATGCAGCTAAGGAATTGGGCACGTACTTAATTCAAAATGCTCCAAGAGGAACCCAAGCATGTGTGCAAGTGTTGAAATAAGATCCTAGGAAGCACTACGAATGGATCGTTTCTATGCTATTTTTCAACAATTTTAAATTTATATTCAAAATAAATTTCACTGTTTCTAGTTCTCTCTCTCGTTATCTTCTTCTTCTTTTTTTTTCCTCTGAAAACTCCTTATCTGATTCCTAACAACCAGTTCCTTGTCAACCTTGTCAGCAAAAGCTGAAGTTTTGGAACTTTCGTCCTATAATGAATTCTTATATTTTCGTTTCCTTCTTTTCCCTTCTCAACTTGAATGAAAAGCTGGAATTTTTGCAATTGTTTAGCAAATTAGACATTTGGGAAAATTTAATTTTGAAAGACGAAAGACTGAAGTCTTATGGAAATACTTAGCTTGAAAGACAAAATGATAGAGATCAAAATGATTTTTGCTTTGTTGAAGTGTTGTCCACTCTTAGGTTTTCTTTTTTTTTTTTTTTTTTTTCTCAACAAATCAGACCTGGTAGAAGATAGAAGACTTCTATGAGAGTTTTTTTTTTTTTTTCTTTTCAGTTGTTCTGAAAGCTGACACCCATTCCACAGAAAAAAAAAATGAAGAGATTTGTTTCAAAAAATGTGAGGGATAGTGTTATTCCTTCCCGGTGACCGCAAAGTCCTTCACGGAGACTTCAATAGTTCTGGATGCCCAGGCACTCCTCCTTGCAACACATTCATCATCAAATGCTGTTGCATAAACAGAAATTAGAGTCATTCTCTGAATACATCATTTCTCCCACTCATTATTGATGAGTTGGGGGTTATCAATAACTCAAAGAAATACAATAAATCATCTATCTTTTGTCAGACTATTACACATTCTTTGGGTATCCTGTAGTTATAACTAATTTCTGTGGTTTGCTGTGATTCTAACTTTTCTTGCAACATGAACATGGCAATGAACTGCAACAAAAGACTACAATCAACTCTGCTTTGGTCTAGTCATAGCGCACTGAAAAAATATTTAAACCTACATTGACTTTTCATTAAAATATATATATATCCAGATTTATAAAGGGGAATTACTTTACTGTGTTTAAGTTTATGGTGAATGTCTACTTTTGAGCACAGAAATAGGTGCTCCTGCAGTTCACCCAGCCTACTGTAGATGTCTGTGTTAGGATGAGACGAATGAACTGTCCCTTCTCTGGGAGCTATGGGGTCCAGTCTGAACGCAGAGGGATCCCTGGGTGTTTGGATAATACAAATCCACATCTAGCGAGACAAAACTTGAACGCAGAAGTAGTACAAAGTGTACCTATAAGGAAAGAGACCCATTACAAGCAGACACACATACTCTTAGTTAATACAACCTCAGTAAATCATGTACTTTTAGGAAAATAATACCTGGAAAATATTTTGGAGAGCTACTCAGTATTTTTTTTCTTAGAAATAGATACTTTCCAGAGAAAAAGCACAACATATTATTACCCGTGAGAGCAATGACCTTTAGTAATTATAAATGTCTTTCCAAATCTCTTCCACCTGTTCTTCAGCGTGTACTTCAGTATCAGAGAAGGATGATGTTAGATCCTTCTTCAAGTATGAAAGACAGGGACATGGGGATTTATAACAGCCTCTGTTCAATATAACATGAAATACCTGTACATTTCCAACATCTTCTACCTTGCCTGCTTCTGAGGTGTACTCTAGTATAATCTGTGAGAGACTGTTAAGTGTCAACATAAGGGTGATCTTACTGGTGTTGTGTGTGTACGCCTGGTGCTGCCCAGCTGCCCAGGCAGTTTGTGGATGGGGGCCACAGGCTGCACTTCAGCTGCTGACATCCTGAGTTGGAAACATTAACCAACTTAGACTTTTATTCCTGCTTCTCTTAACAGCAAAGAAGCATTTAAATCAAGGAGCAAGCACATGCAGCACGGAGATGAATGTATTACAGAGGTAGACCTGAGACAGAGTAAAATCCCGCTGTGCTTGTCCTTTTTGTGGTACACGTGGAGAAGCAATGTTAAATCAGTAGAGTGAGGAATAATTAATGCTAGTTTGTAGGGGATAAGTAAAGCAATATCACTGCAATCTCAAATCGCACAGAAAACCAACTGTGTAGTTGGGAGATAAATAAATGTCTTCCTGTGCTGTTCTCAAAGAATAGAGCAGTTTTGACAACTTCACTTTCAAATGTCACTAATTATTTAGGAGGAGGAAATGTTTGTTTTTTCATTGCCCAGGAAAAGCTGTTTTGCAAGGCTTGGATGCTGGAAGCATTGTAAAAATTCAAAACCCTTTTTATAATAGATTGAAATATCACTTCCACATCATCACTGCTCAGAATTGCACGAGGGTTTGGATCAGATGCATAATAACACTTTCTGACTTTCTTAGGAGGAATTTTACCTCTTAATTTCTCTGTACAGATTTATTTTATAGCTCTGTAGGTTGCCCTTTAATACTTCTTGTCACAAGCAAAAAGGCTTTTGTCTGCTGAGGTTCTTCTTGTATTTTGTCTCAGTCAAACTCTACTAAAACCTACTGCTACCAGTCAAAAAAAGTTAATGTGAAAGTCAGCAATATTACACAGAAGTCATTGTTTCATAAGGAAAAAAGAGAGATTAGCTTTAATAATTTAAGATACTCTCTAAATTAACAAAGAGGAAGTGGACAATGCAGCCATATTCTACCTAGATGGATGCCCTTTTCCTTTTTTTTTTTTTAGATTCATAATGGTGTCCTTCAAGCTTCAAAATTCAACTTTGCCAATTGCCATCATTACATATAGCCCTGTGTGCCCAGGGTGAGATGTTACGTCTCGTAGCTGCAGCTTTGAGGAGGAGGAACGTTTGTGCCTGACACCCTTGCACGAGGCAGAGCAAAACCAGCTGTTTGGAAACTACGCCTGTTTTAGCAGGAGTCTTGGGGCCGACAAGGGAGCAGAAGTGCTTGCAAAGCACCAACCAGAGACTCAGTCCCCCTGAATCCAAATATCAGTTTCTGTTTATATCTATATGTGTTTCTTTTTGTAAAGAGATGAAGGAATTGAGGAGAGAGTGGGCAGAAAGAATTCCCTGCATGTGTGTGAGCCTCTTCTTTGCTCTAGACCTTAATTAAATTGCATGGCTCTATCCATACATACCTTCCCCTGTCTGCAGCACAGGAGCAGAGGTGGGGAAGGAAAATACCATGACAGGGATCTCAGATTTGTGCTGAATTTTCTTTTCAATCATCTAACCCATAAATCTATGAATGAGCAGCAACGCTGGAAATTATAGTATACAACCAACACGTTATAGCAGAGTGCTGAAAGAAGAGCTTTCCATTTCAGGCATAACAACATTCTGATAACTGGCATTTTACTATTAGTTGAAAAATATGTCTGTGCAATTGTGCGTAAGACACGTGGAAGTTAAGATTAAGTCCTCTTGCAAACAAATACTATTGTGCTGAGAAGATGGCATTGCTGATTAATGTTAACCTATGACAGCAAAACACAGATTTGTTACCTAAGCTGAGAGCAGACTCCCTTGTGACAGCCTGGAATATTTTCCAAAGAGATCCAGTCACAGGGGTACAATTTATACATCCCTATGCTAAGGAACAAAAAGAAGTATTTTACCTTATTCTAAAATATTATGGACCAGAGGGTTGTTTTTTTAGAAAGTAAGATAAGCATGGCTCACCTTTGAGGGAGCCACTCGTATCCCCACTTTCTGAAGCAGAGTTGCAGTGGATGTCTGCACCGGGCAAAGTTAGGAAAATGACAGAGAGAATGGCAGCCTCTCTCTCTATTTTTCTCTTGTTCAAGGACACGTACTTGGAAACTCTGAGGCAGGGAGCCAGTTTTCCATTTCAGCTTGATGTGCTGCTCACTTGGTGCACACACAGTTTTAAATGCAGGTCTCCACCTTGTCTGAAGGGCAGTAATTAAGTGGGGTTTTGGTTGCCCCAGGCAGCCAGATAATAGGAACTTTCCTGTCTTGATGAGCAGTCCCAGAGGAGCTGAGCTTTTGGTACCTCTTGATTTGACTGCTGCAATGCACTCCATGTGGGGCAACCTTGAAAACCGTTCAGAAACAACAGTTTCTGCAGCAGGTCTGCTTGCTCAGCCATGTACTACACGCATTTCTGGATGGTTTGGGTCTGAGTTATTCAAGCCACTACGTGCCTCCTGTCCCCAGCAGGGACAATCAGTTAATGATGATAATCAGGAGGCAACCCTTGGCTTTGGTTTTAGAAGAGGTGGTTTAGGAAGTGAAGCCAAGGGGCGCTTGGCTGCTCCAAGTGCAAGACTTCATCTCTTGCACCGATGGTCACTGCTTCATCGGCTCTGCAAAGCCCAAAATTTTGATCATGAGGCCGGACTATTAATTCTGTTTTTCTAAAAGCAAGTTGTCTGACAACAACATATTTAAAACAATCATTTTTTAATTGCTATTTTTAAACATATTAGGTTGTGTTAATTAACCTGAAGCGTATACATGTAGGTAAACATGTATATATATAAATCTTCTACCAGGAAAACCAATGGACAGCACAATTTGGAAGAATGGCTAGCCAAATTTCAGGAAGCAGTCTGGGAAAGAAAGTTAAATGAGTTTACCTTTGGAAAGCATGAAACTCCTGCCAAAGCTTCTGAAGAAAAATTAAAAGAAAGGGAAATCGATATTTTTAGATTTTTTTTTTTCTGGACATACTTAATCTTGTCTCTCCACAAATGATTGGACCTAATTAATGGTCTCTTGTGATCAGTTCCACCCATCCATGGTCCTGTTCTCTTAAGATGCAGATAAATGTGACCTGAAAATACAGAGTCTCTTTGGTCTAGCATTAGATATTAAGAAAAAAAACAAAAACCCTGATCTGTTTTCAAGATCTTGGTTTCTCTCACTATTGGCCTGACAAAAAAAAGAAGGGTAACAAGAAGTGAGATACTTCCCAACATTGACACAGTTTCACATCTCATTAGGCTAAGAACTTTGCTCATTTTCCTGCAACAAAAATGAAGTTTTTGTTGAACTTACTTGGTCCAATATTTTACAGTGATTCCAGAACTATGCACATCTGCATAGCTGCAGTAAGGTACTGCCATACCTTAAACAGGGATTGTGATGAATTTGGAGATGCTACTGCAATAAATAGACAGTTTTGGTATTTATTCAGTGCAAAAGGAGATTTTTTTAAATTGAAACTCAATCATTCCACAGAAATTTCATCCAATAATTTGAACGAGGAGGTTTCTAAGCAGAATTTGGAATTTCATATTAAAACAAACAAGAGGGAAGAAACCTGAATTTTCCAGGACATACAGATAAAATATAAAAAATACTAAAAAAGACTAAGCTCATTTCCTTTTGCTGTCTCATTTAGACGATCGGATCTTCTACCCGATCTTTTTGTTCTTTTTTTTTTTCCCCTCTCTATCTATGTGTGTAATACCAATGTCCAGTTGTTTTACCTCACCATTCGAACCCTCAGATTTTATTTACAAAATACCAGATTTTTTTTTTCCCCAAATGGAGTTATGGTAGGGTTTATAAAAAAAAGAAAGGAACCTTATTCTAGTCAAGCTAAATGGAGATGAACATAAAGCATTAATAAACCTCCAAACAAGTTCCCCTTCGCATTTGTAAATGCCTTGTACTTTTATATCAGTCTCACTCAAGGACCTAGAGAGGAAAAAAAATTGCAAGGTATTCATTGGATATTTGGTCTTATTGAGTCAGGGAGTCAGAAAGTGCCTAGCTTGTTGGGGTTCTTACATTGCATGGGGGCTCTTGTACCTTTTTTCTTAAAGGTATATATGACAGTCATTATTACTTTAACATGGAAAGCTCAGTTTGGTTTTTGGATACTTAAAATTACTTTCTTTTTAACATATATTTTTAGATCTCTAGTAGAGTCTATACCTGGGCTAATATGCATTTTTGACACTATAGGTCAGTATTTCTATCTGGCTATGACTGCTTGAATCTGATTTTAGATCTAAAGGAAATAATCTGCATAATCGCTTGTTTTCCTTTACAAGGTTAAGCTTTATTAATCTTATAGGGTATGTATTAGGAGCTATCTGAATACTAGAAGCACAGATCTTATTCTCACCATACCATTCCACTAGCAGGGCTAGTTAAAATACAGCATAGTTGAGAAGTTTCTAAATTAAAAATTCAACATTTAAATTTAAAATCAAGCCATGCATTTTTAGCCCTGCTGGTAGGTGATAGACACCCTAATTCATTGTCTTTTCTTTCACATCTGTTGCAAATGACTGTAGGAAAGACACCTAAGAAATTCCAGGTCACTCTAAGTGGGTTTATTTAATTGGATGCATTTAATGCATCTAAGAAATTCCAGGTCACTCTGTTAAGCGAGTTTATTTAATTGGATGCATTTAATGCATCTATTGCATTTAAATAAACCCACTTAACACAGCTACCTGGAATTTCTTAGATGTCTCCTAAATTCCTGTACAAGGTGGAGAATCCAGGGCAGCCACAGAGCAGATGAAATGTGTTTCAAGTTTCCACTGCAAACTCTTTCAGGTATTCTGTTTGGTGAGTGCCTGTGGTAGCAGGGACCTAGTTGTCATCTGGTCTTTATAGATAACTGGTAGCAATACTGGTGATGTCTGTCTGTGCCACCTGCTAGCTGGGCAGAGAGCTAGTAAAGCCCATGTGCTCCCAAGCCTTGTTCTTTGATTTTCTTTCTATGCTATTAAAGTTTCCAGACAAAAGAGTTATGTGGAACTGGGGATGGGGCAAATGAGTGGGGCAAATAGGCAAACAAGTGGGGAAAATAGGCAAATCCTCTTATTAGCTCAAAGGGGGATCTGCTCAAGCGGTGCCCCAGCCTGGCCCCCAAGGTCCTTGAGGTCACCATTGCCTATCCAAAATGAGGGGAAATGGGGACACTGATTCTGCAGATGGAGTGGGGTTCACTTCTGACTGGGCTTCTCATGTCACCTGCTGGATCTCTGCCTCTTTTGAGGTGGCCTGAGCTACGCCAGCAGCCAGGGCAGAAAACACAAGAGCCAATGGAAGACATGGAAGCAACTCTTGCTGAGCTTGGGACAAGATAATTTCTGATCATTTCTCAGAAATGCCGAAAGAGGCATCTTTCTAATTCATTCAGTGGATAAAAAGAATTAAAAAACAAAACAAAACAAAAAAACTGCAGGAATGATCCAGATTCCCCTTGTTGTAGATTAACTCTGCATCATGCTGTGTTGTCAATTCTTTTGGAAATGCTGCAGTAAAGCATACACACTCCTCAAATGCAGCAATGGAATATCAGAAATCAAATTCACAGGTAGAATAAAGTACCCATTTTCTGCACAAAGTTTCTTTTGTATAGAGGTAATATAATATTTCACTGAAAAGTGATTTACCAGTGTATGAAAAGATCCATAATTTTGCAGGAAACGGACTAGGCCATTGAGCAGTCAATTTATTTTTAAATAGCACTCTTCATGCAAAATTTCTGAAGACAGATGAAGAAAGAGCTACAGATGCACTGTTACATTTTAATCAGTGTGAGGAATGAAGGATGTGAGAAGAGGTCAGGGAAACAGGTGAATGCCACTGACAGGGAGTTTTACGAATCATTCCTGAAATTCTCTGGGAATAATTGAAATCTGAGAAAGATAACAGCCTTGTTAGCCTGAAGTGATACCTCGCAGTTTAACAGAGTCGGACAATACACAACAGACAAGGTAGCAGTCACTAATGAAAAAAATCAAGTTCCTCTTTGCAAAATATCCCTGACCATAAGGTATGTGGAGTGGCAGGCTACAGTTATCCACTTAGAGGACGGTTGTGCAAAATTCCTACTAACATCCATAGTCCAGGATCAGGCCCACAATGACCATAACAATAGTGAGAATCAGTTCATACTGAAAGACAATTTTTATTATATTCCCCGGGGAGTAAAAAACCAAAACCAAAACCAAACAAACAAACAAAAAGCCACTGATCCAAATAAAAGGATCGAAGTCTAAAATTCCCCCACAACACATTCCAGCATTAATAATGCAACCCATATCTATGGCATGGTCAAAACTGCATAAAGTTGACAAGTGACTTCAGTGGCGATGTAGCAAAGGGAACCCTGGAAGAGGCAAAACTCTAACTGTCGCAAACAGCGAGTCTGAGCACCTGCAACCTGAGCACACCAGGAACATCTTCACTTGTGAATAAAACTGCTTTTCCTTACGCTTAGCTGACAGGCCTCAATCAATGTAGAGCTTATGCCACCTTCTGGTGGTCACACAGATGACATCTCCTTGCCTCGGTGGATCGATCGAGTCCTCGAGAATTCCCGCAATTCTCGCTTTGTGGGAAAGAGAAGACTTGCCACAAGTGCTACACACTTTTTCCATTCTTTTGGGCACATTTCATAAATGTTCCTTAGTGACTGCTTGAAATGAAATGCTTCATACTAGGGCATGAAAAAAATGTCTATAATGTAAGTCGTCTTTGTTTCTTGGAAGTGGCACAGAAATGGGATAGTTCGGAAATCTTTAAATTCTTCTAACATATCTCTAGTTTCCATGAAAATCCGATTTTTGTCTGGATGCTTACTCAGCTCAAAGTTGGCATAACATCTGTCAAATATTTCCAGCTAAAGCAGCTGGAAGGGCTTGCCATGATTCTTCAAAACATGGCAATTCTGATGTTCTAATCCCAGAAGAAAAGCTAAATATACTGTTCTCATCAAATTTCAAGTTGGATAAATATCACCTTACCTGCATATTTTTTTCTATAGGCTAACTGATAAATATTATTTGTTAAAGATATCAGGCAAGAATGAATGCTATATTTTTTTTTTCTGAGAAATCAAAGCTTTTTTTTGTTCTTTTCCCAGGCAAATTTTTCAAAAAATCTCATCAGTTGGAATTATCCTTTGATAAATATCTTCAGGAGATAGTACATTATGATATAAATTTCCTTTGCAGAACAGAAATTCTAGAGGTGAATTTTTGTAAATCTTTTTAGAGAAAAATATGCCTTCTTGCAGTCCAAGTTTGGTAATTTCGGGACAGATTCTTCATACATTCTTTCAAACTAGAGCCAGGTGAGACTGAAAATGGAAAGCCGATCAATCTTCCTTTCCCATGATTTCTTTTCTTTTCTTTTTCCTTTCTTTCATGCTGCCAGAGTCCTCGAATTCTACCTATTCTACGGCCTTTTTATAAGCTGTTTTATAAACCGTTCAGCTTATAAAAAGGTCCTCCCTTGGTCTTGCAGGTCTCCATCTCGTTTTCTGCTATCATTGCTGCTCTGAGATATGTTAGGCCCCCCGGGGGAAGCCCTGTACCTGTGCCTGTTACCACTAATTGACTTCCACATTGCTCTCTAGAACCGCTGTCTTCAGCCCTCTACTCTTACAGGCAAGGACTGCACGAACGGATTGTTATTAACTCTCCTTCCATGCAATACAGGGAGCAGATCTAAATAAAACTCAAATATTTAAATTCACTTGGGTAATTTGGATTGCATACTCTCAATATAAGTTCCCCAAACACATCTTTACAGTACTTATTTCCCATTTATTTACCATCCTTCTTCCTTGGACCATAATAACGTAAGACAAGCCATTGGTCTGACTTGCACGGTTCTGAAACATAGCCATTGTTTTCAATTATTTTTTGCATTATAGTCTCTGATCATTTATTTTTTATGCTTAGTTATGCTAATTAGGTTAAAAGCCTCTAGTTGTAAGCAGTATTTTATTTCATAGTGTTTGAAAGTTATTTTATATGGGCTGTGACAATCCATGTGTTTATAAATTAACAGGATATAACATTCTAAAAGGTCTAGCCAGTTGAGAATAAAATAATAATGATAGTATTTTTAAAATTTCTTTCAGTGGAAAAATCCTGTAAGTACAGAATAAAATTTGCATAAATGGCAGATAACAAATAATTTGAGTAAAATAGCAAACTAAATACTGAAAAGATGTTTAAATAACACATTTGTCACTTTTGTTAGACCTTTAAAATTGTTCTTACTAAGTCACATAATCACAAATGATGAAGCCATTCTTACAGAAAATACATTACTGAAGAAATAACTCTGACTTTTACCATTCTTTAAGTGAAATCTGCACACAAATTGAGATTTCCTGCTAAGGAAAAATTTGAATTATGTTGAGAAGACACTCAATTGTAAATAGATTAACAACAAAGATGATGACAGCATATGAATGATAACTCAGTGATATCCTTTTTTTTTTTTGGTATACTTTTAAGTAAGATAGTTAGGGAAGGTTGCTGAGATAAGTATAGATGGTTGCATAGACGTGCACAATTTCATATTTTATTTGGAGCTCAGTCTTGCTTTAATATAAAGCAAGGGTGCTTGAAGGTTCACCTGTAATTTGCTTAAGCCATGAAATAGTTTCCAAAGTCTTTTAAAAATGAAAAAGCTTAGACAAAGTCAGAACTTCTCAGTGAAATGCTTTAGCTCCAGTTTCTGCAATCCCACAGAAGCTTCAGGTGTCTACAGTTATCTATGAGGATCTTGAGTCATAACTTTTTAAGATCACCTAATCAAAAAGTCTCAGTGAATAAAAACATAATCACATGAATAGAAAATGTCGGTACCAATCCTTGTAGCATAAAAGTGAAATGAAATGAAAAAGTAGGCCAAATGTGTTGATTTAATAAATCCTTGAATGTATATTATTCTATGGAAATGATACCGCACTGCATATTAAAAATATTTGTGAAGTTCTGGTCTCCTCCAAGGAAATCAATAAAATGTGCACTGAACACATTGTTTCCAGCATTTCACTTTTGCAGTCCTGAATCTGCGCAGTTGCAGACATTGTGTGGTTCCCAGGGTGCTGGTGGTGGGAGCGGAGACTGCAATTTCCACTTCCATCAGTGCTATCTTAAAGGTCTTTTCCAACTATTATGATTCCATAATAATTCTACGATTGGTTTTTTTTCACCCTATGTGCTTTAATGTCAAAATGACCTTAAACCAAAATTCAAAACATCAACCTGACTGTGCTGATATATGCAGGAAGGGATTCACAGACAGAAAGCTATGCAGGAGCAGGCCTTTAACAATTTGCCTGAAGAAAACCTACAGAATGCACATCCAAGCATCACACAGGAAATCTCCTAAGATAAAGGAAAGAGTTTTCAGGAGGGAAAGGATGTGCCAGTTTATGGGTTGTCTGGTCAATTGAAGGTACCAGAACTCGGAACGCTGAGTTTAGTTAGTCTGGTATTTACTCCAGTTAAAAACTACACAGTGGGAAAACAAATATGAAATCACCATCAATCAGGATAAAATTCTTCAGCCTAATATCAGTTTTCCATCACAAATGAGCCAGCATGAAGCCATTTATTTCAAAGCAAAGCATGCCCGTACTGATTATCTTTGGCGTGCTTTTGTTTCTCCCCCTTTAAACTGAAATAATTTACTTTTTTTTTTCAGACAGACAAAATAGAAATTAAAGAAAAAATAATGCTCTATCTTGATTTTAAGATTTCCAGGTGATCTATGACATTTGACAGAACTCAGTAAGGGAAAGGCTAGACAGCGTACAGAGATTAATGACATTTTTGTCAAGTGATGGATTCTCTTGGCCTAGAAACCTGACTTTTTGCATTTTGTCAAGATCAGAGCAGTTTTAAGCTGTTTAAGTTGTGATTATTTTCTCACATCTGTTTCCTTGAAAACTAATTGTAGATCTGAGTTTGTGGTTTTTAAATAATTCATAAAAACTTAAATCCAGAGGAAAGTGGCAAAGGTATACAGGAACTCAGGGAAGTACAAAGAAAAGGGTCAAGTCAGCTGTAGTTATCTGAGTGCTCCTCTTACTCCTGAAGTACTTAATTAGGTCTGTCTGACAGTTTGGCCTTGGGTTGATTTTTTCTTTCAAGAGAGTTGTTGACCTGGTGGTATATTAAAACACACTGGGCTGTAGCTTCAAAATGATTACTAAAATCATTTGTAAATGCTGTTATTTTGCCAATGCGGGCTAGCTTGCAAAACTCATGCATTTATAATTGTTTTGTTTTTTTTTCACGCTGCTGAATAGCCTTTTAGCTCTACCAATTACACAGATCAGCTAGACAACTTCGTTTAATGTAGGCAACAAAATGCCCAGAAGATCCTTATCTATGAAAACAAGAGCATCCACAAGTTTTGGAGGTTCTCCCAACCAGGCAATTAATTGAACTAATTCAAAGAAGGCTTTATAAAGTTTATAGCTTCTGGAATTATTTCTGAGCTTGCAAGAGTGTTTTAAAGATTATGCACGCCAAATTTCTAGATCTATTATTTTACAGTAGGAGTGGATCTCTTGCTTTAAAATATGTCTTTGTGCTGATCTATGTTTTTTCCTAATATAAGACATTTTTGCAGGACTAATTAGTCACTTATGCCCCGGAGAAAATTCTGTCTGTTGATTTGGCCTCTTCTAAGAATAAAAAAAGAATTTTTACAATTTTACTCACAGGAAGAACGCAATAATAATAATAATAATAGTAAAAACACACTCGATAGAACTGTAGCAGGAGGAGACACTGTTTTGTCTTTCTCATGTTCAGTGGTCCAAGGTTTTGCCACTGTGAGCGGCTCAAATGAGCATTCCTATGACTGTTAACACTTCTCTCCTCTTAATAATTTGGAAGTGACTTCTCCCCTCTCCCGCTCAGCATGGTACCGAGCAGGCTCCTGTTTTATACGTTGTTATTGAAAGGGAGTCTGTCAGAGTTGACGTTCTGAAATATCCATCTGGCTCCTTAAATGCTATCATGTCTCTTTTGTTTTCCCAAGTCTCCGATGAGGAGATGTTTGTCACTTAATTGCTGCTGAGGATCACAGATGATGGTTTATAGGTTTAGGCAAATTGCAGGCAGCACTTTGTTAACAAACGGTAGAGCACAATGGTACTTCATAATTATCCTATAGAGCTCAATTGGCCCTTAACGGCACCTGCATGTACAGCATCAGGGAGCCTTGTTTCAACACAAAAGCTCCTTCTTGTTAATTAACCTGTGTGCACTTGTTACAAATGAAACCTATTTGTTTCCACTTAATATATTTGCAGCTAGTTTAAATATTCATTTATTATTATGCTTGTTAAGTGAGGAGTGGAGGAGAAGAGTTTGGATCCCTTTCATTAGTATGCATTGAGCTTAAAAGAGGTAGCAAATAGACCAATATGTCAAGTGTGCTCCTTTGTGCTTTCCTTCTTTCTGCTCTGTAGGCCCCCAAATTAGGCTAACAAAGATGTATACCCATTGCTGATTGAAATAATACAAAAAGAATGGGAAGTACAGGAGCCTCTGTGAAAAATCAACAATTTCTGTGAAAGAGGCTTTGTACCGAATGACAAATAAAATTCATTCCCGGTGAAAAAATGCCTTTTATTGCATATTCAAAATGAATATGTAGACACACACACACTGCTTTTATTTGTACGGAAAAGCTCTGAAATGAAATCTAATCCAGGGCATTTAAATGTTCTGCCTTTATTTATACTGCCCTAGTATGGATACCTTTTAATCTTTAACCAAAGAACTTACCTCTATTTTTACCTTTGTGAGCACAGCAACCTTTGTTCTTTATCAGGTAAAAATTAGATAAACTGATAAAATTATTATAAGTTTATTATAGGTCATTATAAGTACATATGAAACGCCATTAGCTCAAAGGTATAGAGATTAATAAACAATGTTTTATGTTGGTCTAGCTGTTGTTGGTACCTTTCATTTTGCTAAATAATACTCTAAATGCTTTCATTCCTGATAATGGGAAGGAAAGTTTCTCCCTGAAGCAGATTTTGATAATTTGATATTTTTTGGTCACTTTGTGGTCTGAAGGTTTCCAGAGTTTCTTCTTGATGAGTAATCCCCAAAATAGCATAAATTGCAGATGAGCTGTAGCTGAGCAGTGAGAAAAAGCTTCTGTTTACTCTTACTTCTTGCTTGGCTTTTGGAAGTTATTTCTGAAGTATACTTCTGCGAGGGAATTTTATCCAATACACCGTAGTTTTTTTCTGAAAGGAAACACAAAGGACGGTGATCGTCTCTTGATTAGCCACTGTGAATCCTGGATAATTCCATTTTCTTCTAAATGTTTTACACCAGAAGCATAGTAGGATCAAATCCAGAGGCTTTACCCCTTTCCACCTCAGTATTAACACGCAAACCTAATAAAGCTATATTAAGTAAAGGAAAATTCGGCTGCAGATCATTTCTTTTAAGAGCATACTGAAAACTGTCCAAAACACATTTACCTATCGATGTAAGATACATTCCAACAGCTGCTAATCGATTGATTAGATTCTTCTGTTTTAAAAATGGTCCAATAATGCATTTTAGAATAGGTCAATACTGCATCCTACATGGAGTAATATATCTAATTTGATTCAATTCCTCATGATCGTATATTCTAGGGCATTTTATTTAAAATTTCAGCTTGCCAGGAAGAATTAATAACACTGAGTAAATTCTAAGTTACTGGTATGATGCATGCTTAGAAGCAAAATGGTGAAAGAAAACTATATAGTTAAGCTACGTGTTTGTGTGTAGTAAGCATATATACATATGTATATACATACACCTATATACATATATATATATATATACACACACACATATGCAGACAGAAACACACATACATGGATAAATGTACATTTTTTTAGAAGGGAATTCGATGTTTATGTGAAATGCCAGGTTGAGAATCAAAAAGTGGTAGAAAACCTCCTCGGTCACAGAAGTAGTATGATATGGTTTGTAGCAAAAAAAGCTTCAGCATGTCATCTTTCTGAAACACTTCACTTCTTGTATAACGAAAATGTATTGCAAAATGTTTGTATTGTATCATGTTTGTATTCTCGTCCTTAAATTCTTTTATTGATGAGGTTGCCAATATATAAGTGGCAGTGATCCCTATGATGGATATGTATCATACAAGCTAAAGATGGCGCTAAGTCAACAGTCACTTTTGGTTATTCCCAGCTGATAGTGGATTTAAACAGTGATCTTGAAGTAAAAGCGCTTATGGGATCAATGTACCTTCAGAGCCCTAACGAACTCTCATTAAAATATCCTCTATCACCCAGGGTCCCAAATCTTTGCAAGTCTCTGGGATGAATCCTTCAGTTATATCCAGAGCAGGTGGGATGCAGAGCCATCATTTGTTCTACTTAACTGCTTTTTTTTTTGTGTGTGTGATATTCTCATGCCTCCTGGCAATTTCCACTGCCACAAAATCAGAGAGGACCCCACTGCACCCAGCATATGTGGAGCCTTTAACAGTCCAAATATAATGGCTGTCAGTGTGATAGCAAACTCTGCTTTAAACCCTTTTCATCTCTCCCAAGCGCATCCTACTAGCAAGAGGTTTGACGACTCCTCTCTAGGTATAATTGCACAATTCCTAGACTAGATCATTAGGCTATAGTCCTCTGCTTATCACCTGTAAAAAAAGCAGCCAACCCAACTATACTAGGCACCTGCAAGGCCACTTTTTCAAAACAGCACATTATTTATTCATCCCAAAGTACACAGCGTTCTGAGAAGGAAGATAAAACAGTGGAAGACCTATTTCTCACTCTTACTTGTGAGTTTTGTTAACTACTTTTAGAACGGTCACCCCTTTCTTCGAGTGGGACAAACAAAGAGCTGCCGCCTTCACAACTTCCTTTTATTGCCTCCCAGTAGCATCTTCTCCTAACTACCTGCTGCACACTCCCCCGGCCGGAGATTTTCTTTATGATTTAATTTTTTCTTCTCTCTGGCTTTGGTCAGGGAAGATGCACCTGTTAGTCTGATTGAAGACAGGCAGGTGGATGTCTTGCAGTTAATAGCCTCTCACATCCTTTCCTGTCACTTGGCATATCTCTGGAGATACCTCATCTCTGTCATTGTTTTGTTTCTAGCTTGTTTTTTTCCTCACAGCCTCTTTGATTTAATTCTCTGTAGTCAGATGGAATAATATCAAGCTAGAAAGGTACATACTACATTCAGAGAAAATAACACTGCTATCTCCCTCATTAGCCTCCATAAAGTTTATGACTTAGAAGATAAAGGAAATGGGAAATGCTTACAATACAAGTGTGTTCCAAAAGAAAATTTTTGTAAGGCAGGATCTTGTTAAGGAAGTATCTCCTGTCCCCTAAGCAGCTCCCTGATATGTTTACCACTACTGATGGTGCTAGCCAGGTATGGTTTTTCCTCTCTCCAGCTTCCAATCCTCTAGTCCTACACTTGTTCTCAACTTGCACATACCAAGCTTTCTCTACAGCCATCACAGCCTTTTACTCACCTTAGCTTCTTAGTTTTGCATGTAGGGCACATGGAGCCTTTCCACCACACTTACACATAGCCAGCAATGGGGCCTACTACAAGTGCAGTCCCCAGGTTGAAGGGTCTATTTTGCCATGGGCAACCTCATCACTTCCCCTATTTCATCTATGTGTTTTCTCTGTTTGCCAACTTCCTTTCATGTTAGGAAAGGTGTATACTGCATCGCATCTATATAAAGCGTTTTTTCAGTCTCTTCTGTAGAGGATGCCCAGCTGCTACACAATAAGGAGGAGTATCATGCATGTTATTGACACCACTGTAGTGCTTCATCACAGGCATAAGTCATTAAGTGGAGGGAAGTGATAAAATGTCACGTATCCTGTTGTGTGCTGGCTTCCTGACAACTTACACAGCCTTAATCTCATTTGGTGCAGCACATATTCAGGGATCAAGTGCCTACCTTAACAACATACCAAAACAAGTCAGCTGAAAGAGACTTTGCATAGACAAAAGACAGTCACCGATACTAGATTTTGCCTGAGCAATGGGAGACATGCTCCATCATCTTGCAAAATTAAATGGCATCACTAATTCCTGGGTAGGAAAAGTACCTCTTTCTTGTTTTTATACACACCCAATGAACATGAATAGAAACTTACTATGAACATTTGCATCTCTGGCTGCCAGAGATGGACTTCTGAAGAGAAATACTTTTCTCATCACCCTGCTCTAATAGGGGATCTTGATTGTTAAAAACTACTGATACTTTAGAACAACCTGCCGCAAGAAGGACATTCACTGCAGCCAGCTCACTAATGGGCACATTGCCCTATCTGACTAATCTACAATCCTTGAAAGAGGAGCATGTTTTATATGCTCACAGCTCAGCTGCCCTGCACAGAAAACAGCTGACATTCCTCTGAATTCACTACCAGAAACCTTTCCATATCCAGACGACTGTGCATTTCCTTCCCAAGAGCAGTCCTTCTTGTAAGATGTCTTCACGGTGCAGTTTTCCATTTCAGCGGTAGAAGATCCACTTTAAAGAAGTCGTGGATTTAACTCCCCCTCTGCTGGCAGTGGTTCAAACCCATGGCTCCCACCTCTCAGGGGAACCTCTAATCAATGAGCAACCATCTGCTTGGGGTAAGGAGTAGAGGGCTCGCTCCACCCCTCTTGCTGGTGTCCTACTGCACAAAAAGAAGATGTCACGATTAATTGGGCTCAGTAGTTAAATCCCTCATCTGACAATAAGTAGATTTTGGCTCTTATTCCTTGTCCAAAGGTCGCTCCAGCAGTAAATAAAATGCACTTCACCAAAATGGACTTTCATGCCTTTAGTTAAGCTAGTAACCATCATAAGCATGGAGAACTCTTGATATGCATCTACAGATGTGTATTCTGTATGTATGCGTATGGATATGTACACAAAAGAACTTAGTTTTCTGAAAACCATCTGCTGTATTGAAATTAGAATCAGTAGCTAATTCAATTTAAAAAGATGTGAAAAATGTTTTTTTTTTGATCAGAGAATTTCACTTTAAAAATGCATATTTTTGTAAAACAAAAAAGTTAAACACAGAAGTAAAAGCATCAGGTTTTAAATTTTTGTCAAAAATATTTTGTATAAAAATGTATATATATATGAGTTCTTATCAGAAGTATCATCATTAGCCACCTTGTACTGTACAAGAATGTGGGAAACGTGACATCAGGTGAAGTTGGGATACATTCTTCTCTGCAAGAAGCTACTGCTGATCTGACTTTCTGCCTATAAATTCCTATAGATAAAACATTCAGAAATGGCAAACATAAGCTTTAATCTATGATACATGACTAACTTTGTTGTCTAATTAGATAACTTTCCAAGAAAGACGCCCAAATGAAAATCCCTAATTTTGAAACAATTATGCACATTCTACCCGGAGAAAATGGTTCTAACTTGCCTAGTTTTATCTGGTGATCACATACCTCATTTCTATGTATTAACCCACCATAATGGAGGTTTTGTTAACCCTTTGGACAGCCGAGAGCTGTGACTATCTGTTTGGACTGTCACATGGTTGACTTAACACCAGCAAACACTTTACAACCACAGATTCATTTTCCTCAGTTTGTTAAGTGGCTAATTATAAAGGTTCACAACAGAATTGACACAAGAGAAGGAGAGCGCCACACTTCTATCGGCAGCCCCATGAGGCCTGCACGAGTGTCATTTGTAAAACCGAGTGCAAATTAAACAATGGCTGTAATAAGGGCTAGGAGGGTGGATAATGAAGGAAAACTTCCCGTGTAGATGCAAAGCAGCCACTAAATGGGTTGTTTTTATGTTTGACAACAAGGCCCTTATGTAACTCTTCATGAATTGAGAGTCTGCCATTAAGGTAATATTCTTAGACTAGACTAGATGGTAACAAGCTAAATAAAATGAGTACTATTTATTTTGTGTTGGCGCCTGTGATTTCCAATTTCATTTCCATATTGTAGTATATCAATAAGATTTTCTTAAACAGAGGATGGTATATGCACTGTTTCCTAAAGAAGATATTTAGGAATTTGCTAGTAGATATAACTGCAAAATGAGCAGTGTTTTATTTTAAGAATAAATGCAATCAATGTGTTAACTAATCATTTGTTCTATCTACAGTCATCAACTCTTATTATGAATACTTGAATTTAAACTAAAGAATAAATTTAAAATGCAGCTTTTTCCTTGCCTGCAAGATTTATATACAGCAAATTGGACTTACTTTATTTTGTCGGTTTAAGTATTTAATGAAATTGAATGAAAGTCTTTTCTGTGCGTGTGCTGTTTCTCCATTTCCTCATAATACAGCTACTCTCTATGCATAGTGTTTGCATCATTATGTAAGACATTTGCAAATATGTATGATGTGTTTGCCTATGGGAAAACCCTCTATTCTAATGTATTCATGAAAGATGAATTAACACTGCTTTAGGTATGATAAAGAGATTCACAGTATAGTCTATTATAATGCTGATATTAAAAAGCAAGCTCATCATTTAATAAGAAAAATGTTAATCTTTTACAATGATGGCAATATGTTTTATTTCTGAGCATGTCTTCCTTCCATCATGATATTCTGATTAATTATATTTTTTATCTATAATTTGTGTTAGTCTGATACGTAGAAATAGTCAGGACCCCCTTGTACCCTATTGTACAAAAAGAATCCTTAGATATTTTTGTGTCTATTTTCTTCCTTCTTCAAAGTTTCTTTCTTTCCTGGGTCTTCCCTTTCCTTCTCTGCTCCATAATGTAGGCCTCAAGCTCATCTCTTCTAGGATGCTGATATGATATGTTAGCCATAATAAAAGTATATCTATACATATATGAAGCATTTTTCTTTAGGATGATGCAGTCTCTGATTTTCTCCAGATTCAAAACCTAGGCGTTTTCTGGCCATCTGGTTAGATACATGACACCAGCCTACAAAAGCTTCCCCTTCCATTCTCCTTTTGCACTTCACTGGCAGAGACACTGGTTTCTTGGCCTCTACCTATCTTGTGGCACCATCCTTGCAGTTGCACTGGGGGCCAAACTCTCGGATTGTTTCTTCATGTTGGCTCATAGACCCTAGTCTTCAGCAGACAACTGCGCCAACTAGCAAGGAAGACGATTTCAAACACATTCTCACAGATAACACAGAAGAAATTAGCTTGAGCTGCTCCACTCTGAGAATAGAGACCCAAAGCAAGCAGTAGCTACTGAGCCACAAGTTCTGCTGTAGTTCATGAGAACGAGTGGGACAGGAGACAGAGACTATGAAGAAGGATTATTTCGGACAAGGACAGACAGAAATCCAAGAGACTGGATACTTCTTTGTCTATTCTCAAACATGTAGGATCCTTGTTGATTTATCCATCCTTTTCTGTGAATACCTCTCTTTATCATTGCGGTATTTCACATTTCTCATGCACTTATTTGTAATTTCTTGTAAACGACACCAATTTTCTGCTCATATTCCCCCACGTCATGAACAACACTCACCTAGAACATCTTCTGTGAAACTACCCTGCAGTTAAATACATTTTCTCATTGAGGCAGAAGGATTCTGTAAAATAAAATTCTATCTGCCATTGATGACTGGCCATTTTGTTACTCATAGATTAAGATTTGCAGTATGTAGTTTAGTTAAAACTCAGAATCAGGACCTCGCACTGCTGCAGCCAAAGTAAAACTTTTCAACTCACATACTTTTGAGTTAAACTGTGGAGGGACCTAAGTTTTCTCTGGCAGAGAACAATCTAGTAAACACAGTCTGATATGGGAACTGCACTTAAAGGTTTTTTCCTTTCATAAACTTCTGAAAACATGAAGAACTGTAGCTTTTTTTTTTTTTCCCCGAGACCCTAACAACATTTACAAATGCCAGTCTGCTGTTTCTTCCTTAAATAATGGCTGTTGTTCCAAAAAAAGGAGTACATTGTTATCCAAAGGACATATTCCTCTTAAAACACAAGGTCAATATGGTATTCCTGCCTGAGTTTAGATATCTAATTCTAGGTAGCAAAATTTTACATCTTTTGTTTGTGTACATTAGGAAGCTTTTTTTTTGGCCTGATCCCTTGTCAAATGTTTAAAGGAAGCTATTGGAAGAGATGGAATAATTATGGAAACATAATTTAGTGTAACAAATCTTTCTTTTTTTACTAAAGTGAGAATGACCTAAGGAGAAAAGACTGATACCAATTCTTGATTAAAAGTTGACACTAACAAGATTTCCAGTCCTATTCTGTAAATTAAAATTATCATCATCTGTTCTAAAGTAGCAGTCAGAGATCCTCAGCTTCCAAAACATTTGGGGTAGATTAATATTTTTTTTGTAAAAATAGATAGATGTAGCTATGGACTGTATATGCATGTATAGTGTATACATAGTTTGTATATAGATATATATGGACTATATCATAGATTCATGTGATTATAGTGCCAATCATAGGAGGATAAGGATAGCATTTTAGTTACATGCTGAAATTTATTTAATATAATCCACATTTACCTTTTTTTAAAAAAAAAATCCGCATACCTATGCTTGGTATAAAGGCTAAACATCAGTGAGCCTGAGACTTCAATGTAAACAATTATCTAGGAGATCTTTCACAATTGCATGAGCAATGTAACTGATTACAGTTTCATGGGCATGTCTGACACAAGACTGTAATTTGATATCTGCCTAGCCATGAACACACAGAGCTCCAACAAAATCATTTTACCTGAATGCACAAGCTTGACAACTATATAAACCCTTCTGCACAAGGTCCAGACACACTAGAGCTTTCAGAACTGGGGACACAAGTTTTTGGCTAGGCAAGATTTTGTCTAGAGGAATATTTACTGCTTTAAGTTATATGGTTTCATTTCGGTTTTGTATACATATTCACAATAAATGATTTTGTGCTTTGGAAGGGTAAAATATCATCAAAATTGATAAATCATTCACTAAAAATAAATTCTAAATATTCTCTGAATAGCTTTTGAAATCATCATTAATGGCTTTTGTTTTGATTCTTTTTCTTTTTCAAAATGTCATTGCCTATGCTACCCATTTTAAATTTTAAGCCTAACGATGCTTCCTCCCCTGTAAGAACCAAACTATTATTAAGGGATTGAAGATTTCTGGTGAATAAAGCAGCCCAACTGCTTTTCATGACAAAGTTGGTAATTAGAAGGCCAATTTAATGGTGAATCAGGCAGAAATATTCAAAGCATGACAAATGACTTTAATAATGCAGCTTGCAATGCTTGAACAGAAATAAATTTCACTTCTGAAACTCTCGCCTTTTTCTGCCTGCCTGGAAGATAAAACTGTCCAGGAGGTATTTTGTACCCTTTATTCAGTAAAGCTTTTACTAGAACTTAAGCAGGCCAAATAGCTTGCAAATGCAAAAACATCATTCAAGTTCTTATGATTTTTTTTTCCTGAAGGTAGGCTGTGTGGAGAATTTTGTATAAGTTAAAGATTTATTTTTCGTACATCCTACTTAACCACTGCAATAGTGCTTTATTGTTATATCTCTGAGTTGAAGCATTAGCAGTAGTCTATATTGGCTTCAAAACTGAAAGCTAATTTCAGTGTTTGTCATAAGTTTGTTAAGACCACATGCATTCCACAGTTTGAAAAATTTCATTATTCTGTCCATGCTGGGGCTTCGTAATTGGATAGTAAGGATGTTCAAAGACTAATTTAGTGAATTGCACAATATTTTAAATGGAATTATGCAGGTTTATGGGGCCTCAGGGGATTGAGCTAGGAGCCTCTTGAGAAAATCTGTTTATCAGTAAATGATATTAGCAGCTTTCACCTAGCTTTTGTCTTCATTAAATTGCTGCTCTCCCAATTGAGGGTCACATCTGAGGCCTGCTTTGATAATTTGTCATTATTGTCTTGTTTATTGGAGCATAAAGTTGATACAGCAAAGGTTGTGCAGTTTATACACAGTGTGGAAAGAAGTTTTTTCCTACCAATCCTACCAACCCTTTATCATAGCAAAATATATCAGGGTGGAAGTAATTGTAACTCGCCCAGGGTACTAAATCAGCAAACTCCATGTGTTAATTTCCTAATATTTTCTATGTGAAAGTTTAATCTTACACTACAAATTATTTCAAATAATATATTTTAAGGCACTTCTGACATTTTCAGCTGCTTTTTTTGGGGGGGTGGGTATCAGCACAGTACACATTTTTGTTTCTCTAACAGAAAGAACTAGTAAGATATAACAAAGTTTATACAGACTGAGACACTACTGAATAAGTTTGGAAATAATTATACTTTTGTCAGGTCTTCTGCTTCTGAATACCCTTTCAGACTATACTTATATTAGAGATCATAACATAATTAGGTTTATTTTAATGACTTGAAAAGGATAGGCAGTCCACTACATAGATATTCTTTAAACTTAAGCTTAAATCCTTAATCCTGCAGATTATCTTGATAGTGAAATAGTCCTGTTGATATGTTTTATACCATTTTTCCCTAGTAAAACTGTAATTTGTAACTTCTGAATTGAAAATTAGTCATTTTTCCATCCAAAATATTTCAGTGTGCGGCAATGTCTATTGCTAAGTTTGATTGTTCCTCTTAAAAAACAAGTCACTTTTAAAAATTACATAAAGTTATCTACATGTGCTTAGATTTTTTATTAAAAAATACACTTTGGATTAGCACTAATTCTCAACATTAGCTGAACATACACAATGTTATCTGCAGCCCTATCCACAGAAAATTTTCCTGTACAAAAAACTGTGGTTGGAAAGTGTTTTCAATGTCAGCGCAGATATTGTTGTTCTATGAGATTTCAATGTTCCAAGCAGGAGACTTCAGCCACAGTTCTGCATTGCTGGATTCAGCTGCCAAAACAAAATCAGGGCCAAATTTTGGCCTCATGATGAAAGGAAATCCTTTACCCTAAAAGGTTAAGATAGATCTATCTGGAGACATATAGCAAAAAGTGGATTTGGTTTCATATTCCTATGCTGAGGACCCCAAACTACCACTCTAGCCTCCAGACCAGCCTCCCTTCTTGTCACATACAAACACATCAGCCTCCTTGGCTGCTCCTCACCCCTCCATCCTTTCTCCTTCTCTCCATACACTATTCTCCTTCAGGACAGCGGTTCTTCTCGACACGTGATTTTTACTTTCTCATATGACTTCAATCTCTTTCTCCAACTCAACTCATTTTGCCGTTCAGGCCTCTCTTATCTTTGCTGTATTCATTACCTCTTTTCTACCCACTTTGCATATCATTCAAAAAAGTAACAGCTTTAGTGAGGCTAATGTACTTTTAACAGAGAAAGAAAGGTAAACATCTCAGCTAAAAGAATAGCTTCAATAGGAGTTCCCAAGGCTTTTGAGTTATTTTATATGCTTCTGTGTGCAGTTTTCCACCTAAAATATTTGCTGACTATGGTCCTTGCTTGGTCGTTCCATTTCATGCTCTCTTGTTGCTGAAGAACCAGTCTAGACAACAGAGGAACTACTTAAATTTCATTTTTAAGTCTCAGCTCCAAGATGTATCTTAAGTAGCCATTATAAACAGGAAATATCTTGTTATTAAAGCTTGAGATGTAAGTAGCAAGAACATGAACTATATCCAGAAAAAAAAATCTACTGTAGATGTGGATTTCCTAAGGAGGTTTTTTTGATATAGATGCCATAAAAAAAAGGAAGGGGGAGTGGGGGAGAAATCCAATCCTTCTAATATTGCTTTCTTGTTTTTGGATCTAAGTAGAACCAGTCCATGTGATCCACACTGTTGCATCTATTCAAAGACATTTGTCTCTCTCCAGTGACTGCAGGAGGAACTGCAGCACATGCTGTTTCACCAGCCCGTAGGTACCAAACATTTAGAATGGGATTTGGTGACCCAGGTCCTGCCCACTGTTTCCACAGCTTTGCTTTTCCTCAGAGACCTTGAGAGCTTCTTCTCTATTCCTTTTTTTCTTGTTCAGGCATCAGCTTCAGAATAGAGGACAGCAAACAAGCTGGGCCTCTGTAGCCCAATGAATGTTTATGCATTATGCATTAAAAATCATTGTATAAATAGCCATGGGCACGGTAGCCTAGAGAAGCCTAATCCTTTTCCCCCTATGTTGCTTCGGTGCTGTCATCCCTGGACACAGATTTATGCTCCCTCACATCTGAACGCAGATTGACATGCACTTTAAATGTTCATGAATCTTGCACATTTGGTGCAAGATTCT
>NW_010580055.1:173557-197284 GCF_000705375.1 Tinamus guttatus
GAGCCCAGATCTTCTCTAGGTTGGGGAGCGTCCCAACTGCACAGGTCGAAGCTTCCTCCACT
Source organism: Tinamus guttatus (assembly GCF_000705375.1). The sequence continues at coordinate 173,620 of NW_010580055.1, forward strand.
GGGAGGGAAAGGAAAGAGCTACCACTCCCCCAGGGGACCTAAGTGATGCAGGACAAGGACACAGACAGCAGTGCCAGGTGCCCTAATTCAAGTCTTTGTGCAGGTGCCTTATTCCATGGAAGAACAGGATTTTGAATATTTCCTTCCCTTTCATACATCCTCTTGGCTATTTTAGGCATTGCGCTCTCCCCTCTCTTCCCACCTTCTCTTCCAAAATGCTCTTGTTGAGAATCTTTACTCTAGGAAATTAGTATTTCCCAACCCTTGGATAGGAACTCACTGCTTCGTGAGTAATCTACAGGGAGCTGGTATATAGAAAATAAGCATGGTGACATTTAGCATGACTCCATCACAATCTTTTTACAGATCTGGTCCTCACTGAATTTATGGCATGGCAGTAACTCAGACATATTCAGAAACTGCTAATCAAACCCTTGTTATCACAAAGAATGTTTGACCCTGGTAGTCCTCTCAGTGACACCTTAGGCATAACATCTATACCACAACCAAAACTATGACAGAATTTCATGTAGGAGATTGATAGATACCTGCGTTAGGTAGCCAAGAGCCATGCCATGTTATGGCAGAAGGGACTTCAACGCCAGGATCCCACCAACTGGGAACAAATTCCTAGCATCTAATTCTCCCTGTGCTGCTGTAATCATTATTTAAATTGGTCAGTTTAAAGGCATCTCAGATGTTGGTAGGGACAAAGCCTGCATGAATATATTTGTATGTGGTGCCATTCCAACAAATACGTGGGTAATCCACAGCTGGGACGACCAAACAGCATTTTCTAGAGCTGCAAATGGAGTGAATGTGCAAATAAGATTGTAAGTATACGAGGTTTAACTTCAGTGAAACCTAAAAGATTTTGTGGAACTGAAAAAGACAAAGGGTTATAGTCACCTTGTGCCATTTTCCTGATACCATCTTCTCTGGAAATGAATTAGTTTGGTAGTTAATAGGTGAAATAGTCCTAAAAATGTAACAGACTACCAACATTGAATAAAAAAGCAGACAAAATGGCCAGTTAGGCATATCTAACTTTTAGATGGTTGTAAAAGATGTACAAAAAACCCTCCTCAGTTTCTTGTATAGTTTAAAACAACAAAAAAATAGGTCTCATATATAGCTGAAATGAAACTTATGTCTACTTTGTCTATCATTTTCATGAGAGGACTCTCATATAAGCGTGAGATTGCATATGTCAGAGTGCCTTGTTACACAATAGCAATATGCACAGAAATCCATATTTGGGTCTTCAGCAAAAATTCACTTTTAATTTTATTATCTCATTAAAACTCATCTAAAATAAGTTTTATGTATATTTTGTCTACATAGAAAAAAACAAATTCTTCCCGCTAAATAAATTTACAAGTAGAACTAAAACACATTAGATTATCTGCAAATGTTCTAAACAGATGAGTATTAGGGGACATAGACATAGGTTAAAAAAGAATGTACATTTCCCACTATTGTTTTGAGAAAATGAAAATACTGAAGGGATATTATCACACAGGCCAATGCAAAAGTATAAATCTGTGGCTCACGGCGGGCAGCTCAGCCCTTGTGAATACAAGGACACACACTAGCTCTCCATGTTAATCTCCTCTGTGTTTATATATGTATTTTCAATTCTCGGGGGACATCAAAATGGTAATGATTTCCTATTTTTGTAAACAAATGGAAATACAGCCTTTCATGACAGCTGTTACTTCAAAAATGTTCTAAAATATTTATGCAAATTACAGCTTATAAAATTTTCTCACTGAAGGTGTTTTCCCTTTTTGAGAAAGTCTCTGTCGATTAAAACTAAAAATAAAAAAGCTTCAGAGCCTTGCATGTTATTGTTTAGGCCACAACAAAGACAGCTGTATATACCCTTATTGTGAGTCTCTTTTATCCGAGCAACCTTGCTTAGTAAAATTGGACAATTTATCACCCCGGCGCCTGCAGCAGTATGCACTACATGCAAGTGATTAGTTTGCCACTTCAGCTACCAGCTTTGATACAGCGCTGAGAAACTGGTAGTCTGAATGAAAAGGTCAGCGTGGAGCTTAAACTAACTCTTGGGGACCAGCTGGCCCAGGGGATTAATAATGGGCTACAGCATCTTTTGCCCATCTCAGCAGTAACTGAACCTGCCAGCATCTGCAGGCTGCTCCTCAGCATACACAAAGTGGGTTGTCACATACATCCAGACACAAAAAATACAAGATATAATGTCGTCCTAATGCCCTGAATGGTCAGTGGAGACTCAAAAGGGTGAGTCTGCCTGTGACTTCCTGGGTTTACCTCCCTTGCCCTCCTTTAATCATTTGGATGAACAAGAAGGATGATAACTCTAAGTTAGGTACTTAGGGCTGGAAAGAAATAATCTGAGTTTATTGCTGTGATTTCTGTGCTTACTCCCAGAAAACCCAAGAATTTACTCAATCTGAAGACCTCAGCCTCCTTTGAGCTCAGAAGGTTCTTTCGGTCATTTAGGCTAGGTGGGCAAACCTGCACAACTGGAGCTTGGTTAGCGAATAGGTGAGCAAATGATTTCAATCTCCAGCCTTGTCTGAGCTGAATATATTCTTCACAAGTCGTTGTATCTTTAGAAGCACAAGAAAAAGTTCTAAGAAAGAAATCCTCTCTGAGAATGTGAAAAAAAAAATCTCCGGCATAATAATTCTGTTTGTCTTTGAGATGTAGCAATGAAAATATCCTTGACTCCTATAGTACCAGTCGTTAGAATACATGCAGCTAGAAAAAGAGAAAAAAAAGGAAAATTGATGTCTAGCTTTTGAATAACTGAAAATGAATACCAATACTGCTGCTCTTTTCAATTTGGCAAAGGAGTGTATTGTGGAAAAGGGGAACATAACTTTGTCTGAAGCAGCAACAGGCCTACAGTTAATAAATAATTATTATTAATAAAAAAATAAAAAATAAAAAAGGAATTAAAAAATTAATCCACCATTTCTCATAAATAAAATACTTGATTCCAGATCTTCCCCAAATAGTTTATCTGCTGGAGATTGCTGAGATATGCGAAGAGTTTTTATAAATAAGAGAGCAGCCAACAGAGGGGAAGCAATTTCAGACCTATGCATGCATGGTGGATCCAGCCAGTATTAAGGCTCAGATTTTCACCTATATTTTGCGTTTAGCAAATCAGTTTCTTAACCCAGTTGCCTTTATAATCAATGGAGAAATACAAGTGAATAATACAGAGGTATCTCTCTGAAGACTTCTGCTTGATTCTATAGAGGAATTTAGCCCTTATTATTTATTCTGCAGGTAAATGAAGAAAGGCAGCCGTGTTGGAAAGCTTGCAGAGAAGGACTCTGCTTTCCTGATGAATTGTAGCACTTACTTCACTGGCAGCACAGGGAATATAGGCTCTGACTTCAAAACAGCTCCAGCAGGTTTCTAACATCTCTGTTACAGCACAGGTACCTCTAGCGCGGGGCTGCATCCTGCGCTGGCTGCCTCGTTGTTCATCGCTGTCTGCTTTGCATTTCACAACATGTTTCTTAGAAATACAGTTTATGTGAGGGAATTTCCCGGCTGCTCACCAAGAAAGCTGCCTGGAAGCTTAGATTTCTGTTCCTAGAATCACCCCCTTTGGTTTCTATGTGTGTACTTGCTGCAAGAGTTACTTAATTCAGTTTCTGAATAACTCTTCTCATAAGCACTATCTGGATAGATTTTATACAGTCATCCGATATGGCAGTTTTGAACTTCATCATTTTTTTTTTTGATGGCATCCTAAACAATGAAGCTTGTAATAAATTTCCTCATACCCAAAGATTCTTTAGGAGATACGGTATATAAAATGCTCACTTCTGTTGCAGATCTTTAATGTTTCCATATTTAATTTCATTAGAGCAGGAAATTTCTTTTGAATTCTGCTCTTTAGGAAAAGGAAGTTTTAGCCCCTCAAAGACCCAATAAATTACTAAAACAGGGCAATTTATGATCTTCCATGTATCTCTGCAAAGAAAATTCTCCCTGCAGGTAAACTCAGGCTGTCTAAGATTCAAAGATATTAGAGGCAATTTTATGAAAGGGATCATTAATTATAGGCCATGAAATTTTAATAGGAGACTTCTTTTTCCTGATATCTTGCATGAGCCGAGATCAAAGTAACTCCCATATGTTGACCTAGTAAGCATGTTAACTGAGGAGATCAGCATCGCTGGATGCTTGTCCATCCTTTTTAACCTCAGATAAATCACACAGTAACTTGCTTTAGGAGAGTGTTCATTTCAGTGTCCTATGTGTAATCCTGCAAGATGGATAAATGCTCTTTCTCCTGCTTGAGAAAGCAGAAATGGGCTCCACCAGTCACAGTTGCATGTATTTGTCACAATCAGAGCAAGTGGTCCTGATGCCTTGTCAAAAATGACCACACTCATACAGTGCTTCTTGCTGCTTGACAAGGAGCCTAGACTTACCCAGAATTTTAAAACAGGGTGATATTTAATGTTTCCATTCCACATAACAGCCACAAACTGTAGTTAATTAACCTCATTGTTACAACCTGAATTTGACTGCTTTCTCCACACATCACCACTTCATAACCACTCCTATTCAGATGCATACTGTTCCCTTGCATTAAGCATGAGACTAGAGAGGATTTCCTATCACTCTGCAGCAGTAATCTGCCCTCTTCATTATTTCCTACGCCCTCATTTTTTATGTCATTTGAAAACTTTATTAGTGATGACTGTGTATTTAATTTCCAGGCCATTGATAAAAATGTTAAATAAAACTAAACCCACTGGAACTTGGCTAGAAATGTACCCCGTACAATACTTAGTCACTTACAATTATAACTGGAACACTATCAGTTAGGCAGTTTTTAATCTATTTAATTGGTACCATGTGATATATTGTTCTAATTTCATAATCAAAATGTCATGAGTCACCAAGTCAAATGCCTCTCAGGAGTTTAAATGCATTATATTCACACAATTACCTTTAGTAACCAAACTTCTAATTACAGTGCAATACCATATCAAGACCAAATTTCCAAGAGTATATATTGATTTTCACTAATTGCATTATTGTGCTTTAATTCTTTATTAACCAAATCCCATATAATCTGTTCTGTTAACAATAGGTCTATTATTATATCAGCCATTTAGAACAGCTTTCTTCTATGAGTTTGAACTCTCAAGTATGTTAAGAATTGTTGAAAGATAACATCTAGCCCAGGATCTCCTCTTTTAACTAACCATTAAGTTTCCTTCATGCAAGTCGCCTGCTTATTTAACAGTGTTTAATTCTGGTATCTGTGTTTTAATCAAACTGCTTTTGGACTGACAAATGTCATCATCCTTTAAAAAGAATACATCATCTGGCTTTTTCTTGTCCATAAACAGGTGCATTTATTGGAGATTTCTGCCCTTTCTGCATTACTATAGACATTTGTAGTCCTGCACTGCAGATATTATTAGGATTTCTTTTGTTGGTCCACTTAAATTTTTCCTTTCTTTTGTTGTTAATTCTGCTGTCACGGATTTCCATTGTTTTCTTTTGCTTCCCTTATAATTTTTCCTCAGTTCCTGGCTCTTCATGTATATTCAATTAGTACCAACTTTTTTTTTTTTTTTTTTTTTTAAGAGAGTTATGAGAATTCAATATACATATACTTGATCTGTACTTTGAAACCCATATATCTCACAAGTACCTAATCTTTTGAAACTAGTAAACAAACATAAGATTATGGAGAACCAATAGCCTATTCATATTTGAAATTGCAATTCATCTCCATGTGCATCTGATTTTGGCCGTTATCTTCAAATGTAAGTTTAGAAAAATATATTCCTTTCATAAGTGACATATGAGGTCTGTATCTGAGGTAGAATTTCCCACCAGATTTGAAAGAAATTAAACAAGTGGTTAATAAATTATGAGATCTTAAATGTGCATGTCTTCATCAGAATAATAATAAAGGCTAAGATTCCACTGAGCAGAAGTGGAAAAGAGAGAGGGATGGAGAACATATTTTGTAGGATTCAAATATAGGAAATTTAATGCACAGCACAAAAATTTCACCAAGGAAATGATGACTTGTCTCACTTGACATAGGCTACGAGAACATACTCGTCCTCACTTGTTGAGACCTGATGGAATGAAGGAAAGTCAAGGGACTTTATTTTGAAAAGAAAGATTTCCTGGCATGATGGTCCAGAAATGAGACTTGGCACTTCCTGACCTTGGAACTCGCTTTTCAGACTGAGGAACGTTTCTCTTCTGCGTCTCAGTGCAGCCCTTCCCTGGTCCCTGGGGCACTGTACCCAGTACTGACACAGTACTGTGATCATGGTATGTGATGCAGATCTACCATACCAGCTAATTCTGATGGAGGCAGAGAGAAGCTGAGACGCTCAGGGGTGCTCTATTTATCTACCTCCAAATGTGACTGCTTCAACAATGATGAGCTCCTAAATAAAAACATCAAATAATTTAATCAAGCTAAAACAAGAAATCAGCTCATAGACAAGGAGTTACTCATGTCAGAACTGTCCCAATTTGCCCAGTTCTGTACCTGCCTCTTCCCAAGTCTAAGTGGGATAAAGAGAATAGGTAGCCCTGACCTCCTTCTCTGGAAAGGTGAACTAACTGTAACTAACTTGGTCATGTTCTCACTGCCACTTTCATCTTCCTTTCCTCTTATTCCCTTTCTAATAAATACTGAAAACTTTGCTGTAGAACAGGGCATATTCAAGGGCACAGATGAAGAAGGCCCATGCTCTTCTTTTCCTGTTTTTCCCACCAACCAGGATGTAGAGGCTGAACATTCCCTAGCCAAACTGGGATTTAAACCCACATCATGCAGTGTCTGAACCCTGCATGAACTGAACACCATAATAACTATTCTATTACATAAAAGGGAGAAAAACATTTTTTTTTTCTTGGAATGAGAGTGGTTGTGATTTCTGATTTCAGTGTTGCTATAAGGTATCAGATGCATTCTGATGTCCATTTGGTCAATGAGAGGACTCTGCAGCATCAGCTGGTGAAGCTGCAGAGCCTCAAGGTCTCTATAGTACCTCGATACTCAGTTCTGCCCAAACAACAGACTTCAGGCCTCTGAATAATTTTGTGGCCAGGCATGTTTAGTATTTCCATCACTTGTGGTTTCTGTGGGTTTTCTGGATCACTGTCCTTTTCAGGTGCCTAACACAAATTCCACTATATTTAAATTGTCCAAGTGCTGATTTGTATCTCACCCTGACCAGAAGTCCATATCTGGAATCTGGTATAAAGGTTTTTACAGGGCCTGACTTCCAAAGTACTGCATTCCCTGCTGCACTGATCACTAGCTCTGATGGAAAAGCTGCCAGTATTTGCTCAGCAGACACTTCTGCTGAGCTCACTATAACTGGATCCTCCAGAGTACTGTATATCTTCTTTCAAATGTAATAATTAGGATTCTTTGGACCAGTAGGACAAGCTGATTGCCATTAGCAGTGCCTGTTTTGTCTCTATTACCACATGTGAGCTAGTGGGGTTTTTTGCTATTGTAAAAGTAAAGTGTGACTGCATTTTCCTCCTCTTTTCATCCTAATGACTAGCTTTCCCCTGAATTTTTGCAATTCTCCTCCATTTTGTAGTTTGCTATCATTGGGAGCTACCCCAACTATCTAAAGTTGGGAAATATATATAAGGATCACAGAATCCAGAGCTCTATGCTAGGAAATTATTTTGGAGAGGAAAGACATTCTCCTTCGCCCAGTTTTACTGCATCAGCAGAAAGACCATGAGTTTGCAGTAAAGGACATGTGATTTAGGCTGCAGTACATCCAGATTCCCATGAATCCCAGTAGTCCCTTTCCAGGAGCTATGTTCTGCCTTGAACTGGGTTTTCTTCCTCTGGAAGCCAAGGTTCAAATAAGGTTGCTGCAAACTTAAATGTCACCTTGATATAAAAGTGGTGCATAGCTGCTAATACATTGGGATGGGGTCCTATATCCCCTACCATAGGTATAACCTTATTTGAGCATTAGATACCCAACATGCTCTTGAGATGTTCATTTATACTCAAAACACATAGGAACAAGAATAAAAGATTACTCTGAGCTCTTCCCATCTAACTGACATCATGGTGAGCAATTCATTACCACTGCAGCATCCTCCTATTGCAGGCTTAAAGGCCTTTCATTTCTAGATGACTTAATACGATATCGATCTCTGATTTTTCATAAGGTTGCTAAACTGATTGCTGTTTTCCTTTGTCCATATTACTAGCAACAACTAGAGAATTTATTATCTGCTAGCTATAGTCAGCCATTAGACAAAGAAAATAATCTATTCTCACTTATTTGTTGTTAAACATAACATATTAACAATGTTTGGTAAAAACATTCTGTTTTGTTTGAGTGTTAGTTTGTCCATTTCGATGTACCATATTACAGCATTTTTCTTGTGCCTCTTTCTTACAAGGAATGAAATTTTTATAATCAGATGAATTTGAAGAAAATTAAAAGAGAAAGTGAACTACATATCTAATGACACTACAATCATCACTATTTCACTAAGCAAAATATGAACACATAAAGATATAAATTTGTTAGCTGGTCAGAAAGATATTGGAAAAATATAACCAGAGATTTATCAAGACATCATTTCAGAGAGCCTACTAAAGAGATTTTCTTTATATACTGCAAATAAAAAATGGATAGATTTAATAAGATGCTAAGATTAACATTATATAAATGTTAAATGGTGACATAGCTGGCTATCTCATTTCCAGAGATATAGTTATCACTGACATCAATATTTTTCTTGAATGAATCTGTCTCAAAGAGGAGCAAAATTAATGGTGAAAAGTTGTTGTCTCATGGGCATTACGGGTAAGGTTGATTCCTCCAGAGTATCGATGAACTGAACAAAGATTTAGCTTACTTAAATTAAGTGTGCCAGAGCCTCCTTCTGCCTTTGGTGTGTGCGTGTGGGCAGAAAATGGAGACTGTTTAGGACACAACATACAGACAACTCATGTCACCTAATGTGCCATGGATGTCTACAGCTGGGCTTGCTATCAAGGCTTCTTTTCTGTTCCTAGAAAGCAAGATATACTTCTAAGGAGAAAATGATGTACATCACCACAAAGTAGTTAGTGAAAATAGGACAGAATCATAGAAATTAGTCAATACATTCACCAGCTACTTACTTACTGAGCAGTTTCTATGATTCTGTGATTTCCACAATGATATTTAAATTCCTCTTAAAAATAATAATAAAAAAATCTCTATGTTAATAATCTTGGTATATGAGCATCTCCATTGGCTAGAAAAACTCATTTGTGAAGTAGAGGGAAAACTGATGGGAGATATAATAATTTTATACTATATAAAAGACATTGAAAGAGGTCAGGAATTAATGGGCTTAAACTAATGAGATTCCAGTTAGGCATCTGGGAAACATTTCTAACAGTAAAGTGGTGGGTTAAGTAGCCTAGGGAGGCTTAAGAGCTCCATCAGTGGAAGTTTTTAAGAAGAGGTTGAACAAACCTCTGCTGGGATTGGCGTACTCGTATAACTGAAACTGCCTTGAGGAACCTATTAAATTTGCTTGAATTACAGTCTCCAATCTGAGAAGTTGTACTGATACCAAAAGAGCATCATGATGGGAAGGAACAAGGAAACTGAGGCTTATTCGGAGGGTAGAGGTTGAAGTTACATGCCCTGCTTTCATCTCCTTTCTTTCTACCTGGCTCCTGTCCTTCTGCAGCAAAACATCTGAGCGCAGCAAAACATCTGAGCACAGCAAAGCCTCTGGAGCAGAGGGCTGGAGAGCGGAGCTGGGGCAAGCCCAGAGGCACAGGCATCGTGGGACCTCTGCGGTGGGACTCCCATCACAAGGTAAGGTGCCACCACCCCAGGAGCTGGCCAGCACCAAGGGACTGCTGAGAGAGCGGGGATATTGGCCCATCCACAGGGCCCAAAACTCACGGTGGAAAAGTTCAATACAGTTTGGTTTTCAATACTGAGGAAGATTTAGATTTCCCCATTGCTTGTCTAGGTGAACTGGTCCTTTATTTATCTCTCCTGGACAACTATTCTCTTTCCCACTATTCATGCTGGCCATATCTAAGTTCTGAGACCTGGGAAAGAACTCTGTTTCCCAGATCTGGATGCATGATCCACAGCCATGTCCTTTGCTCAATGACACGATGAGACCAAAAACATGCACTTTTCCTTCTCGCTTCCTCCAAGCCCCTCGCTCGGGACACTGTGGCTCTGGGACTGCCATGTCCTTCACAGGGAATTCAGCAAGCTTTGAATTAACACACAGTTACCAATAACCATCCATTTAACTAAAATGCTTTAGGTATTTCTTAAGTTTGGATTTTTTAAGTTATTATTAAGAACTTCATGATACCAAGGAAAAATTTACTGAAAGATAGTTCATGTATTAGAGATCACTAATTCTAAAGTTTGCCACCTATATTTTGTATTGTTGAAACATATAAAAATTACCTCTGAACTTGAAATAATTCTCATATAAGCAGGGTACATATATCTCAGCCTAAATCTTAGTTTTGTAAATGCATTCTTTGTTAAAAAATATCTCACTCAGTAAAATATTTCACATAGTATAAATTAGTGACATAAAGGTATGCATATACATACACATACATTTGTATAACCTTTGTTTAATAAGTATATATATAACCTGCAGATTCATTAGGAAGACAGGAAAAAAAATATAAAGGTAAACATAAATTAAGAGAAATGGTCAGCCATGGTTGGAACTGCAAAATTTAGGGAAGAGGTAAATTAAATAGTGTGGAGCCTGGGAATACTTATTAAGCCATCAGCAGGGAGCAAGATGATGATGTCACACCTAGCAGAGGGAGGAAGACTCATGTGAAGTTGGATGAGATCCAGTTTGTGCTGTAGATTTATGCAGTTAATTTTGTCCCCTGACTGCATTCAGATGAGCATTTCTCCTCGACATACACCAAGAAAATTGCTGCATTATAGCTGTGTTAATGGTAATCAGCATGCTAATGAGCACCAGAAGGTCGTTACAGAAAAGAGAGGTTCTAAGATGTATAACCTAGAGGAGAAGACGAAATAATTCTTTAGGGAATGCAAGTGCCTTGTTTGTAGGTCATAGATTATTTGTTTTGGTCATTGTAGAGTACAGGGAGTTTAATTTAAGGACAGAAAAAGATTAAGCTTTTTGAATTTTAGAAGTAGCATAACTTAATTAAATATATGCCTATGAAGTAGACAACAAAACAGCGCAGGATTGTTTTTATTCCGTTCTAATGTGTTCTGTGATAATGTACAAGTATACTTCGTCTTATAAGGCGAACACTTATTCATGGTTAAAACCACATCAGAATAAAACTACACTTGCAGCATTTTGCTAATGATGTAAAGGAGGCTTTCAAAAAAGAAAATCAGAGCATGTATGTCAAAACAGGAAATGAAAGAGCAAAGTGAGTAAAATGTAGGGAAAAAAAGTAGGGAAAATAAAAACGTGTATGTAAGAGATGTCAGCAAGATAAAAGAAACCATGCAAAATAGTTATAAAATTAGTTTAAAGTTGCATATCAGCTAAATAATCATAGGGAGCATGCAAAATGCTAAATTGATAAATAATTTTCTACATAAATGTCTATTTCTGTTTTAAAAGGTTATGTTACTCAGAGAAGAAAAAAAAAACACCTTTATATCCATTCAAATATTTTTCTTGGACCAAAGTAGGCAGAATAAAGACAAGCTTTTCTTAGGGAAGAGCTTTTGATGGAGGAGGTATTTACGGAAAGAGTAAGTGCCTATAATCTAGGCAGACTTAAATCTAGATTTTTCAAAAGTTTTTGAAGAACTAAGCACCCAGATCAACAACTACCTGACCTAACTGGTTTTCAAAGGCGTACAGAACTTTCTGGCTCCAGTGGGAAGAATAGGACTGACATTTTTAACAGAACATCTGCACTTCAGGTTGTTGAACAAAAACAGTTGCATACAAGGCTTTCCAGAAACTCTGAAATACGCTAGAAGTTGGCACTTTAAACCAACAGCAGCTCAAACAAGATCCCCACAATCACCTTTTTTATTTTTTTTCTTTTCCTCCTAAATCTTAGTAAGAAGAAATAACTTTATATAGGAAACTGTCCACATACCTAAGCACTGACAGTATGTTTGCCACACCTGTCATGAGTCTAATACTTCTGTCACTGAGGAATGAGGTCCCTTTTTGTAGTGCTTTTTCTCTCACAAACATTTATTGAGCTTATTTTCAACAAATCTTTTAATATAAATATAATTAAAGACTGGATCAGAAAAAAAGAACTGTATCAATGAGGAAAAAAAAGGAAAAAACACATATTTGTCAGAGGCATGAATATGCTGTAACACATAGCCATTAAAATAACCTACTTTCACAGTATGCATCTCTAACTCTCAATTCCTAAAGTTCATCTTAGGCCCTGCAGCAAAAAGTTTTTAATCCCTTCCAAGTGTCAAATGTGTTTTTAAATGCATCAAGATGATTCTGATCCTTCCTCTAAAAGCTCGGGCTCCCTGTCTATTCTGATGCTCTCTGTGGGGATCGGTTGCATAGGCTAAGTGCGGGGGCCTGCCCTCTTCCTAACCTCATGTGCTTATTTAGGCCTTCAGAAACAGAGAGAAATAGGCACTTGCGAGGGGTGAACCCCTTGAAGCAGATGCAGAGGACACCATAAAGGCTAGAGGACACCGCTGAGAGGATACCGCACACAGGCAAGCACAACCTGCATGAGGTTGGTAGGCAGGAGCTGGGAGATACTCATGAAATGACAAATGAGGCCAGCTGGGCACCCCGAAAGATCTCGAATAGTCGCAGGCCATTAGATAAGGGAAAATGAACCGATCATCTGCCAGCCAAGGTGAACTGTCTTTTAGGATCACCTACCTCCTTCCCTTGACTGCAGCCTACCTATTAGATTGTTTAAAAGAAGGGGAAACATACTTCACATTGCACAGGGTTTGTAAAAATTACATTTTCTTTTGTTTGGACTTAGTTTCCCCAAATACTTTTCCAAGCTATTAGAAGGCCAGACTTTCTATGTATTTTCTAAAGACACTATGCAGTACTCACACCTACGGTTTTCTTTGTCTGAGACGTAACCAGAACTCAAAGGTGCAGTGAAGGATTTCTCAGGAAAACTGATTAGTAGTATTAACTGAGGCAATGTGTGCAATTTATATTCACTGGTAGAAGAAAAAAGAAGGGAATTAAAGACAAAATCTACAGAGGAACAAATGTAATGATGAATACTGCAAGGAAAGTTGGAGGAAAAACAGCCATAGATCAGTGAAAAAGAAAAAGGGTGAGGGACATGGCATCTAGTATGATTCGAAGAAAACTCAAGGCCCAGGGTTAAAAAAAAAAAGTATGCAAATAAATATACAGTGGGCCAAACAAACAGAAAGGTGCCTCAGGTCAGTACTAATTACAGAAACTGTTGAGGCAGAGTCAAATTATGCCATAGTAAAATGCCATAAATGGTTTACCATATGTCAAATAGCCTCCCAAAGGCAGACATCAACTCAACATAGAAATGAATTCAGTTGCATAAACTTGGTCTTCTACAGCTATTTTAGACCCCTTTGGGTATTAAAACCAGAGCTGCCACAGCTGACGGATATGGCACAGGACCTGTGGGAGAGCTGAGCCTGCTGGAAGTGCAGCCCAGCTGGTAACACACGTCTGTGCTGCAGCTACTGAGCACTGTACCACAGAATAAAGGCTAAAGTCATGATCTGGGAGATTTGTCACAAGTTTTTTTTTCCTTTCTTTTTTTTTTTTCTTTTTTTTTTTTTTTCCAAGCCTAACAAAGGAAAGTTGAAAGAATTAAAGGATGATATTAGAGGACCTCTTCCAGTCACCTGCAGAGCCAGGGGACTGAATTATTTCTTTAGCAACTTTCTTGAGAAGAATGAAGATAATTTTGCTTTTTGATCCATAATATGTCCCCAGGTGAGAGTGTGAAGTAGGACTATTTCTGCTTCCTCATATGGAGAAAATATTGCCTGTATATTAAGCTGTAAGACCTAAGTTCTTTGGAAAAATGTACATGCTGGTAGGATTTGGCAGATTTCCACATTGCATTTCTGCAACTGCCTTTTGAAATATAAACAAATTAGCTCCTGTAACATGTCATCAAACATCCTTATAAAGACATGATTCAGGAAGAAAAGTTTTTAAAGGCATAGAACTTGTGGCAGGAAATATAATGTTCCACGAGTGATCATGGTGAATACTCAACACTGTAAATATGATCTGTAAAGAAAATAGAAGTGTGCAACTTCTATTTATTTATTTTTAGCAAAACTCTAATCATTATCTAAGACATTAAAACATTAATGGAACTCTTTTTTTTCACTACTTCCTAAAAAGGGGAAAACAACCTTGATCTAACAACTTAAAATAGCCAATGTTCTAAAAAATGCCAGCTGGCTCATGGATAGGTACTGGTCATGGATAGGTAGAGGTAGGAGATACAAAGCAGAAGATTACTGCTTCTGAGGGCAAACAGCTAACAGAATGGCATATTTAGGAGAAAACTACATTTCAGAGAAATCAAACTACCTCATTTTAATTAGAAGTGGGATTCTGGAATCAATGTAGTTGTCCACACTTTGTGACACTTGAGGTGTCCTGGTGCATCTCACCTCTGTCTGCTGCTTCAGAGGAGGGACACATCTGTTGTAGGTTGTCATATCTGCCAGCCCAACATGCATGTATGATATGTCCTATGAATCTAGAATGATTTGAACCTCTATATCTGGGCTTCAGCTGCCCCAAAATTGGTATCTAGTGCCTTTTGGTACATCCTAAAATATTCTACCCAGATTTCCTGTTCTTGATCTAGAAAAAGGTGGATGTCTCTTATGTCCTATGACAAATCTGCAAGCCTCGTGTAGACAACTCCTAGAAATCTCGAATGACACAAATAGATGGTTAAGCAACTGAAATAAACCATAACTATACTCACTTTAAAATGAGACTAGGGACTTATTTTTTTCTTCCCATTGAAAAAGAGAAGCTTTTCCACTGGCTCATAATTTCTTGGTTCTCAGAGATCCATTTGCAAGCTGTTCAGAAATTCTGGAGCAATGACCACAGTGCTGTACAGCTGATACATGTACATATAGAAAGTCAGATGCATCCAGGCAGATCTTACTGCACATGTGCAGTTCATGCCAAGTACATCTGGTGAGTCCAGGAATTGCATAACTCACAAAGCCATTTTTTCAACAAGCATTTCTAAAACACGAGTCCTAAGAATGGAAAGAAATAATATTTTTTTCTATGCAATATATTGCTAATATCTTATATGTGGTCTGTCTTGGAAATTAGTGGGGGAACAGGTCCTTTCATCTCAAGAAAAGGACATTTATATGACAAAAATCCCCCAAAATAGTAAAGAGATAAATTTTACTTTAAAAAAGATAAGAATAAGATGTGAAACTTTTGAACTCTATAAAATAAAGAATGATAAAGAGAATGAATGTGAGACATGCCTTATATCTTAATGCAGGAACCACAGGACTCTCAATTAGAGTCAATATTGGCAGATTCTTACCTGATGGGAGGAAATATTTTCAAGCATTGTATAATTACATGTAGGAACTCATTTCCCCAGGATACTCTCACTGCCCAGAATGCAACACCAGTCAGAAGGAGCTTGGATATTAGAAATAGTTAGATTTGCTATAGTCAAGATAGCAAAAAACTTCATATGAAATTAATCTTTATGCATCAGAATTTAGCTAATCCCTAATTCAGAAATGTTCATACTGAGGATTGAGGGTCGACTTCTGGTGCTGATCTGTTTCATAGGAAATTAGAAAGAAAAGATCTTAGATCGTCACAACAATTTGTGTTAACAGAGGAAGTGGTATTAATCTCACTTGACTTCAGATGTCTACAGTTTGAGCATATAACCTGGCCTATATGTTCCTTTTATAGGCAATATAGCAAAATAATTCCTCTTTTAGAATAATGATTTGACCTGTCTGCTTCCTTTAAAGATGCTTCCTTTAAGATCAAGTTAATTTTGCCCTGGAATTGTCTACTTCTTTCCTCTAATGACAAAGCCATCCTAAAGCACCTAGTTCACATGCAGATCTCTTCTGACCAGATGAATCCCGGAGGGCTCATAATGTGTTATTGTTTTTTGTACTGTAACCTATAGGGTAGCAAGTTGGGGACGTCTCTATAACTAGTAGTAGCCAGTGTACGAGTTTATGTTAGAAGCACCTTAATTACATTTACCATCCAGAAACTTTCACACATTTTTCTTTTTTTATTTACCATTCTTACAGATGCTAGGTACTGGAAAAAATGGTCATTCAGCCTCGCTGAAAATAGTAAGACTATTATATTTAATATATTGCCCAGAAGTTATATATGCACATTTGTGCAAGCATATGTGTGTGTGTATGGATTACTATATATCACTATTTTGGTATAGATTATTCTATGTAGTAAGTCACATAAAAATATAATATATTGCCTAGTAATGACATTATTGTAAACTAAACATGTAGCTTCAGCAGAAATGCTGGTCTTTATTTTGATCTTCACAGAAACTTAACAATTGTTGTGCAAAAGAGAAGACTGTAGATTTGGCAGTGAAACTTGTTTGCTTGTTATTCTAAATGAGTTGCTATGCATGCTACAACAGTTATTTGTAGGCAGTAAGTAATGCATATACAGCACCACTATGTTCAGTTTCCAAATTCCCTGGAAACATGTCCTAGCAACAAATATGTTCTTAGGTACAATTTATGTGTAACAACTGAAAATGACATTTCTTCCACTAAAAATAACCTTTAGAATAAAATCTATATACTAAAACCTTTGTGGATATCTTCTGTACTTTGAGGAAGTACAAACTGAAAGAGAAAAGGAAAATTACTGGCTCACTGCTGGAATTTTAACTTTCATTTCATATTATTTTCCATCTTTCAAAATATTTTGATTTGTCAATGAATCCTAATTCAGAAAAGCACTTAGGTGTGTGTGCAAGTCCTGCCTAGGGCACACACCTAACTTAAGAACGGAGAAAACACCATAAAATGGATACATTAATTGGGATAAAATAACTCTCTCTAAAAAGTGGTGCCAGGTTTTCTTTTTTTTTGGAGGGGTTGGTTCCAACTATCTTCTCTAGAAATACAATTTACCATTTTTTTTTGAAAAAGTCCCCCCAAGAATTCCAGGGGTGTCACAGACAATATTTCTCCATGACTAGAAAAGGCATAATGTTCTAGTTTACTGCAAACCCAGGAAAATAGAGTATAACCCGCAGCACTTTTTTCTTATTCTTTCATTGTGGTGAGGCTGAGTGCAATGCCCTTAGGTTTTTTTCACTATATATGTAGATGTGGAGGAAAAATCAGCTACTTTCACAGAGGTTCAGACTGCTTAAATTAAAATGGTTATAGATAATTTGTTGATCTTTCTTTATACAGCACTTACATACTAGAAGCATTACCCCAAATCACCCATTTAGCATAATGTTATTCTACAAAATATTGGTTTAGTCACAAAGAAGTTCTATAGAAGGAAGCACATCGGATAAAGTATTACTCATGGTGTAATTTTAATTCTGAAATATCTTGCTAAGAGGGCTTATTTAAATAGGTTCTCTCTGAGATGAATATTTAGAAAAAAATCCTACAGGATGATTTATAGAAAAATTATATGAACAGAATGAAGGACAGAAGAATTTTATTAGAAAAGAGTCTCATTTCCACAAAATATAAATTATACCTTTTAGAAAATATATTGAATTTTATTAATATTCTGTAGACAGCCTCCAGTGTTAATCTCCACCTCTACCTATAAGATTTTTATTATGAGGTACAAGGTGTATTTACCCTTTAACCAAATAATTTTTGAGTAGTTCAGTGTAGCCTTGACTGCAGTTTACATACCTTACAAAATATTTTCCTTTTAGAAGCACAGATTATTTTATGGCAGTATTGTGTATGAAATACTTGGTGAAACATTTGCTGTACATGGATATATTATATATATATGCATATGCATCTACGTGAATGCATTTTCTATGTATGCATAAGCATGCAATCTATCTATATCTATATCTCATGTCTCCAATTTAGGTACAGTCCTCACTATTTCTACATTGTTCATAGGATATTGATGTTTGCAGCTTGTATATACATTGTGTGACCTCTATTATCTAACCAGCCTGGCTGACACTGAATTTATTACTGCCTAATTGGGAGTCAATATATAGAGAAGCATACTGACAGTTCATTAAGCAGGGAGATTTGGATAATCAATAATTTTGTTTTCAATGATTACTTATTACTTATTCCACAGGACCTTCCCTCCCTCCCTTGAAGCTCAAAAAATGAATTAAAGTTGTTTTGGGGGTGAATGAGGCTCCTCTCTCTGGGGAACCTGCCCCAGTCATTCCAGAAATATGAAGATGCATTGCTTGCGAGAAGAAAAGTGGGTAGGGAATCTCCAATAACACACCTTCAGGAGTCATTTTCTTAAAAACAGTTTGATGATGTACACTTATAACTGTGTGGCCTGTATCAGGCAGTACCAGCTCCATGGAAATCAGAGACCCTAAACACCTTTAAACCTAAACACCTTTACTTTCCCTCACTTTCCAGGAAAATTTTTTTACTACCTAATAAGCATGGGTTTGGTTTGTGGATCTGTTCTCCCCAGAGTGCCATAGACCAGTGTGAGTGTTCACAGAATAAATCTATGCCCAACTCTCTTAGGTCTGCCTGAGGCAGATTCCATAAGGTATTTTGTTCTGAGATAATTCCAAAATAATTTAGAGGAAAGTGTGTTCTTTCCACAATGTAAATAGAATTAGTAAGTGAAATAATGCGGTTCTTTTTTTAATCCACCTGTTCTGTTTTTCTCCATTGGCTATCTGAAGATGTGCTTGTTTTATTAGTGAAAATAAAGATAAGAACAATCATCAATAGCAACAAAAAGATAGTTATCTTTAAATTTTAAGAGGAATTATGCAGCTCAAAAGAACTTTTGCATATTCGAATGGGCTATCGATCTTTCTTTTGAATATATACATAACACTAATGTTAATCACAAAGCTTTTAATTGGGAGCAATTTGCAGAACTCCACAATTCTGAAAATATATTTTAAACAGCAAATGAAAACATGAACTGTTTTATAAATATAGTTGATGTTGTCTGATAAAAAGCTTAGAATCTTTCTCTCACTTTAAAAATTTGAGAAAATTGTTAAATACATATCTATCTGTATATATACATACTGTTTTCCTGCCCTCTTTGAATATTCATTTTGTTGCAAAATATGTAATCAACCCATTGTATCAATACAATTACAGTGATTTTATATAATTTATATATGGCTTATGATTCACCAGAACTGATTATGTGGAAGAAATTTATTAATTTTTGTGAACAGTTATTCCATGATAGAATTAGGTATATATATGAGGAACTTAGCATACTTTTGGAAAGAAAACCTCTGAAATAAAATATGAATTATTTAATGGCACTGGTTATAGTACAACTTGGCAGCCGCTGCCAAGCTTGAGTAAAACAGATTTATTCAGGGAAGTTCAGCACACAACAGAGGAGCACTACACAACTGTCCTTCCCTGGACTATGACCCACTTGGAGGCCACACTGAATCTTTCGGGCAGAAATGGTTTCTTTGGCTGGTGACCCATTTGCTTCATGGTGTTTGATTTGATGTACATCATCACAGATCCACCAGCTATGTCAAATCCTGTGTGAGGGATTTTATTTCTATTCCTCTGGAACTTAGCTTCCTACCACATAAAAGCTGCAATGTTCCTGTGTTGTCCTTGTATTGCAATTGCATGGCCTTTCAGATTGTCATAGGGGCTGGGAAGGGGGAGGGAATTTTTTTTTCCTTCAGTAAAATAAACCAGCTGAAGTAATTCACACATCTACTTCTTCATGACATCTCAGTCTAACAATTCTTCCAACAAATTTGATCAGTCCCTTGCCTTTTATTAACTCATGGACAAAAGATTTTTTTTTTCAAAATTTAATTGCTTTCTCTGAAGATCTATTCATTTTATGAGCTTTTGGAAAGTTGCCACTTAAATTTCCTCAGAATTTGAGAACCTCCTATCACAGAAGCAAGCTCTACCCATCCAAATCAAAGGAAGAAAGCAGCAGTCATCAGGAGTTACATAGCAAATGGACCTGATTAAGAGCTGCAACTGGAAACTCCAGTGCTGAAACAAGGAGAGATAGGCAAGCAGGTTGGCTGGAAGCAGAAGGAAGGTGGTAAATTGGTCAGAATGAGAAAAATAGCAACTTATGGGGAATACAAGGTTTGAGAAGAAGACAGAGTAAGTGTGAAGTGTTGGCAAAGTTACAAATGTAAAAAATTGAGGGGTGAGCAAGCAAACCTAACACTGGTGGCTGGGTGAAGACCTGAAGAAGGAGAAAGAGAAGATGCTGGAGCAAGAAATGGAGGAAAGAAAAGAAGACAGATCCATGTAGGAGCTGATCACACACAGATGCAGTAGAATGGCACTATGCTTGGCATATACAATGTAATAAAATGCTGAGTTTTTAAAAACAGTGGGTCATGAGCATCTCATATTAATGGGTGCTTTAATCAGGACTACCTCTGTAAAATGTCCCTACATTCAGAAGGACATTAAAAAAGACAAATTAATATATGTTTCTGAAGCATGTCACAAAGCAACAATGAGAAAAATAACAAAACTCAAGAAATTTCAAAATTCCGTGTTTTGAGCCATGCATATAGCATTGGGAGAAGAAAAATATGGAGCAGTCCTTCACTGGTTGAGCACTACTGGACTATGCACAGAATCAAATGGGACTTCTTAGAATTGATAGTAACTGATCATATATTTACGTTTTAGCTCTTAATAAGAGGGAATTAATTGAGATAGCACAGGGGTTTTTAATTTTTCTGAGGAGAATTTGATTTTATGATATTCCTCATAAGGAAGCTTTTTTAATGCAATCATTCCTTATTTTTACTTGTGGCAACGTGATAGAGCCCCACTTGTGACTTTTAACCCTAACCTAGCAGTCAGGGTTAGCAGTTTAGCAAAGCAAAGAGAAAGACCTTGTCCATGCTTAACATAGAAAGTAAGCGCTATTTTGCAACACCAAAATCACATAACTTAGCCTTCATAAATTAAATGCAGAGATTTGACTTCACATCCTGAGTTAGGACATGTTTGGACATGTATATACCAAAGAGATGTTACAAGACAAAAAAGAGATGAAGAATGAAGGAAAGAGCAAAACTGATAAAAAAAATAATGGAGCAAAAATACTGATTCATGAAAGAAAGCAATAGAATTGTTTTGGAAATTTGAATGTTCAAGATAGACAAGCCCTGAGGCAGGGCTGACTTGCATAATCAACCTTTACTAAATTTGGCAGATACAGAAACCGGCTGTGACAGCGTTAGGCGTCACAGCTTCGTGAGGCTGAATCGCTCTTCAGCAGTCACTCTAGTGTACTGAAGTAGGCACAAACAAGTGTTCCTCCAGCCTCCAGTGAGTGTGTTTCCATTATTAGTTATCATTTCTGTCTCCCAGGCGAGGGAAAGCATGTTATTGACTTTGGCAAGTACGGATCCTCAGTGCGTTTCTTGCCAGACCCCTCAGAAAGTCTGTGTTGGCATTATAAGAAGATCAAAGGAAAACAAGATTTATGTTGTCAAAGACAGCCATTTAGTACAATCTAATTTGAAGAATTTCCTTTACTACACTTTAGAACTAACTGACAGTTTTTCATCGTGTTGTGAATATTTTTTCTGGGAGATTGAAAACATATGAGCACAGTTTCTTTATTAATGATGTCCATGTGGCCTAAATGACCTTTTAATGCCTTCATTCTATCTTTTATTTAGCTACTTATCGCAAGGAAATTTAAGACCTCAGTGGAGATTTTATTCTATCTCTCTTTTAGACAAAGTGGATTATAAGCTTGACAGTGAGTTGTAAATTTAAACAATATGACCTGCAGCTTGTTAGATTAAAACAGTGATAAAGGCCAATTAGACATTTCTCCTTTAGTTACTGGTCTAAATAATCTTATGATAACTATTGCCATTCTTTTCAGAACATCGTGACACTACATCTAAGAAAGAAAAAGACACGGCTGTAATGCACTTTAATTCAGATCTTAAAGTAAGGTTTACAAAGACCTGGCAGCTCCCATACTGATAATAGGCTCCTTATCTCTTGTGATACAAACAAACTGAGGGGCAAAGGTTAGAGAGTATTTCTGTTGAGATAATCATATCTGCTCTCTAAATATAAATCTGCCCTGAACTGTATGATTTTTACATGCATTTGTAAAGTAAATGCATGTAAACATGCATTTGTGAATCCATTGATTAGGTACATCAGAATATCCTCAATATAGCTTATCCACTGGTTATCATTATAGCATCAAAGAGATAATATTGTCAAGAATTCCCTTGAAAAATATCTTGGAAAATTCATCTTTATTTCACTAATATCTTAGTGAATTTCACTTAGATATCCCTAATATCTATAACTAGAAGTCTTTGCTACCTATATTACGAACATTTCAAAGGCAACTATACTGTACGGTTAATTGTTACTCTAGTAGCAGTAGCAGAGTGTTAAGTTGTAATGAATCTTTAAATACTTAGTTCAGTCTTATGTCCAAGTTCCACATACTGTTTTATCTACGACAGACAAAATCAAAATTTTAACAGGCACATACCTATTTCTGTTTGTTTGTCATTTCAAGAATGTAGACCTCTAAAACACATACCTGTTTCTGTTTGTTTGTCATTTCAAGAATGTATGCCATTTCAAGATGCTTACAGTAAAAATCACAAATATCCCAGTATAAGCAGCAACTCTGTCTTTTCTGCTTTTTCCAATATTTCCTCACATTTAACAATGAATTGGAGCTGTCAAATGCTAATCATGACATTTTGTTCTTTTCTTTTTTTTGTCCCAGAGGAGTTTAAAGCTCAATAGTGATGCACTGAATTCTGTCCCCAAGGGACCATCACCACATGCAGAAAGACCAGTACATTAGTTCTGACAAGGACTTTTTTTTTCCTCTAAGTCTCATGTAAGATGGAATAAAAGTAGCTGAACTGATTTTGTGCCTGCAAGAAAGAACTGACCAACTGTTGTTTTTTTGTGCTGCATGAGTACATATAATGAACCAACTTTTTGAAATCAACAATTTAGGAGTTTAAATATTTTTAAGAGAAAACGCATAACCTGCACTGTTCTTTGTTACTATGTCGCAATTAAGCCAAGATACACACCCATCCAAAAAAACCCTCAGCATTGACATCCCTTGGAAACTTGTAATATTATTGTTTTTTTATGTTAATGAATTAAAACAACAGAAAAAAAAGGAATTTTTGAAAATGTCAGCAGTTCTATTTTCATAGATTATGACACCTGAACTATGGCAGATAGGAAACTATGAGCCTATAAGAGGAGATGACATTTGCCCTAACTCACACAGAGTACCTATGAAACAGTGCCAGAATGGAAGTCATCCTTTATTTTTTTCCTGTTCCATTTCTAACTTCTAAAGAAGAAAATCTATCTCCTTTCAATCAATCTTCCTTGCAGGCTCAATTACTTCCCTGAAA
>NW_010580056.1:0-20430 GCF_000705375.1 Tinamus guttatus
CCCCCCACACACACTATAACACTTTGGCTACCTTTTTAAAAAGGGCTTTCAACTGCTTGTAGCTATTCAGCAAATTGAAAACTGTGATCTAAGGCATAACAAATATTCACCTTTACACACAACCCACATGTGCCTGTATATTTAGAAGAGGAGATATTTTTGGCAGATAAGAATGACACTCGGGAAAAAGGAGACCAACATTCAGATTAGGTAGGAGGGGAAGAAGAGGAGGAAAATTGTTGATTAGCTGCAGTTAGAAGGTGGTTGGCCCAGAAACTGTATGACTGGAAACAGGGAAAAAAAAAATGTTTTAAGTATTTGTCATCACAATTCGCCCAATGTATTTATGTGAAACTGTTTGGTTTTGCCTAGTCATGGTGTCGTGGTATTTAACATGTTTACCAGAGACTGAAGAACTTCCTTTGCAAAAGTGAGATTTGCTAAAATTTCAGGCTAGCCATACTCCTATGTTTTTCAGAGGTTGGCTTTTGAGGGTGTTTTCTATTTTCTTAAAAAAGAAAAAAAAAATCTCATTGCTAAAACTGTATTTCCCCAGAGACCTTGTTTCCTCTTCCCTCCCTCCCCCTCTATTAATAAAGGGAAAAAGGGCAAGAGTTTGCAAGTCTTGAGCTTGGCTTTTTAGTGACCAAAATTGGAAGGATTTCAAAGGCTTCCCACTTTAAAACCATGGTGATGACTTTTACAAAGACCATATCAACAGAAGCTGCAGGTCTCCAGCACCAGCAGGATGCCAGCACCCGGCACCCCTGAGCAGGACTTCATCAATTCTACCAATGCTAATCCTTTCCTCAAGGAGATCGTTAGCCAGCACCACAAACAAGTCCATTTGAAATCATCCAGTTTAAGAGGCTGGAGGAAAAGAAAAGGACAAGCCCTGAAAGACAACCCACAGAGACTTGGGGAGCAGGCATGAGCAAGGAGGCTCTGTCACAGAGCACAGCATAGGAAGCTCTGCTAGCTAAAACTTTAATTTCTAATTTATTAGGAACTCTTCCAAATGGCAGCTGAATTTACGTGCACCACAGCTCCTAATACATTCCTGCAAGTGTAATTTGCTCATTTTTCAGTTGACCTCTGCCCAGCCAAGTGTGGTATTAAAGAAATCTTTCAAAAGGCACAAAATGCTCTGCATGTGAAATACTTATTTACCCCCCAAAAGCAAGTATTAGCTAAGGAAGCAGTGATGTCTCTCTATTTTAATCTCAACCCTGATAAAGTCAGAGCTGAGCCAGGCTGGGTTGCCTGCGTGGTGCAAAACCCCTTTACCTGGGAAGCAACTGCATGATGCAGGATTCCTCCAGGGACAGCTCCTTCCTGCCTCCCAAACGGGAGCTGCCCTCCCAAGCAGCCTGGCTATTTCTCTTTTGAGACCTTGTTTTCAGGTGCTCACAATTCTACACAGCCTAAATCAATCAAGTCAAGATTTTCTAGGCCAGGTGTTTGCCTGTGGCTGCATTTACAAAAAAAAAAAAAAAAAACCACTCTTAGTGGAAACTTTTGTCAGGAGTGAAAGGGAAAATTCTTGTTTTGATCCTCTTAAAACCTTACAACTGTTCATGTAGATATAGACCAGTAGTTTGATATATTGGAAGGAGGTGGTCGCAGTGGCCTTCACTGTTTCTGTGAATATCTAGAATTAATCAGACCGAGTTACGTGTCTGGGATAAAGAATGAAAACCCCCGTTGAAGCCACCAAAGGAGCTTGGGGAGGAGCCCGGCAGGTCGGGCTGCGGCAGGAGGTGACACGCGGCCCTCGGACGCAGGTCCAAGGTCTGCACTCCGGCACCACGTCGCCATCGTCCACGGGGCAGACCGGGCAAGGAGCCCGCCGCGCTCCCGCTGCCCTCCGAACCGCGAGGAGGGAGTGCGCGAGAGGCAGCCAGGAGGGGACAGAAATAAACGGACAGAGAAGGCAGCCGGAGGATGGTCCACAGGGATGAGGAGGGAAAATAGCCCCGGGTGGGAGTGGGGTCAGAAGGAGTCGAAATCCCTGAGATGTCTCCAAGGACTGAGCTCTGCTTTCTGAAACAGGCTGTCTCACAAATCACCGTTGCACCTCAGGGAGAAACATGTACCCCTCTCCCCCTCCGACTGCTACCTCAGAGCGAACGCCAGGATCCTCGGCTGCTGCAGTGAGGCACACGGGGCCTGGAAGCTGCAGCTCTGCTCATCTTTACCTCCAAAACCAGCTGGAGGGACCCAGCGGCGTTAAGTCACCAGCAGAGAGACTTGCGGTGGCCGCGCTGCCCTGCGGCCCTTCGCGGCCACTCAGCATCGTGAGGACCGCGAGCCCCGTGTCAGCCTCGGCGCGGCGGCGCCAGCGCCTTCTGCTTCCCGGCTGCGAGACGGCCCCAAGCGGGGCCTGCTGAGCTCCTTCCTCCTCCAGGAGGGCTGCTCTCTGCCTGCACCCAAGCCCTGGCTGTTCATGCTCCTACCAATAAAATAAAATTAAAAAAAATAAGCTCCTATACTGCAATCAAGGATACCAAGCAACAGCCCTTGTATGGCTCTAAATAAAACAGAAGTTATGTTTCTTGTGTTTTTTTTTTTTTCTTTTCATTTGGGTATTTATGTGGGAAAGCAGTAATACAGACCTAGGAATAATGTAACCACCCAGGAACATGATTTTTAGTTCTCCCATCAGGCTTAATAAAACCACATTTGTATCAAAGATAATTTGCTTTCCCACAAAGCCCACAGCAGAACCGTGACTCTCCAAGGACACTTGCTGGGAAAGTCCCCGGTGTTGGCGAGTGCTCAGCCCCAGCCCACATGCAGGACACTGACAGCGCCTGGACTCAGGATGCGCTGAGCAGAGGCACCACAGGGAGTTTCAGACACAGAAAACACTCTTGCAGGATGGCAGCTGACTAGAGCTCAGCTCGTTCGCAGCATGGCTACGTCCTCTCGATTGCCCGGGATTTCTGAAGACACCACCGCAGCTCCTGGGCATGGCACCGTTACCCTTTTCCCTCCCAAACATTCCCTCTGCAGAGCAATGTGAGCAGGGACACAGCTGCTGTGTCCGGCTCCAACACCAGGAGGGTCAATGTCCTCTTGGCCTGTCCCTGCAGCCCCAGCCCTGCTATAGCCACGCTCACTAAAACACCCCTTGATACACGGTGTCCCCATGCAAGCTCCACACCAGGTAAAGCACAAGGGCAGGGGTTGCACAGGTCTTCAGCTGGGCACCTCTGTCCAGCTACCTCAGGGCACGCAAGGCATCTTGTGTGCTAGTAAGAACAGGGAAATGCCAGTGCAGGATTTATCTCCAGGGTCTTTTCAGGCTGGGAAGATGCTCTGGAGATGGCATCCAAACCCAGCTGGGAGAAAAACAACTTTACGTTAAAAACCACAGAGACCAAAGCCGCGTGTGGTGCCTCTGCCCTTACAGGATGGGCACCAAGGCGCCCTGCGCTGTGGCACAGCTTTGGCAAAGTGGATGCCCAAAGGGGCAAGAGGATCACATGGCTCCCAAAAAGGGTCACCCGCTAAGCCAGAGCGGTCCTGGGAAAAGGGCAGGCGCCCAAGGCATGGCCCGTGCTCCCGGGCTGCTCCTGCCTCCCGCAGCTCCTGGCCAGGGGCCTCCTGAGGACACCCAGGCTCCAGCATCCCTGCGCAGAGGCGCGTGGGGGCATTCAGATGTGCTGCCCTGAAACTCCCAAATTCCGTGAGATTCAGCAGCAGGGAGGCTCCAGTTGCCAAGGACACGAACATGTCACAGCTGTTTTCTGCTCAAGAAAAATGCTCTCCTTTTATTAGGGAAAACGGACAAGTGAACCCTGAAATTACAGAGTGAACTTCAGCCAGAAGAGGCTGTCCTGGCGTTAGCAGACTGCCCGATGCTCACCCTGCCTTGGCGTACACAGGAGGGCACCATTTGTTTCTGTGCCCTAGGGGCTTGCCTAGGACCTGGCATGCTCTGGGCACGCAGGAAGAGGAGGTGGCTCCACCAAGACAGCCATGTATCAATTTTCAATAAATTCTAGCCCAAGTGCTTCTTAAAATGACACAAGTTTTACAATAACATTGTGACCCTACTTATTCCAAAAGAGTTATTCCCAGATTACTCTCAGAGAGATGGGATAAAAATTATCCTTCAGTGACTTCTGAAAGATCATTTGAGTGAGCTCACATAGCCCCACTTGTAATCAAATAATTATTTATATGTAAATTCTACTTCATGCTTTTAGGAAATCATTGGTATAATATACACTGCTATTAAAATATCATCAACATAAAGGATTGTTATTACAAATGCTATTTAACAGAGTTGAATACAACAGAATTCAGAATTCAGGCAGATATTTCATGGATATCTTTTCAGAAAAACTAATCTGCTATGAGATTAGAATCTCACACAGTATTTACAGATCCTAGAAAGTGAAAGCAAGTGGGAAAAATATACAATGAAAAATATTTAATCCTGATTTTTTTTTCACTTTTGGAAGGTAAACCGAGACCGCAAATATTCTGCTAATAGTTTCCTTGAGTAATGTGTTTATAAGCTTTGAAACCATCACTTATGCGAAGTTTTAGGAATCTAAATGATTTGCTCCTTCCTGGCAAAGATGTAAAAGCTGGAATATTGACAAAAACATCAAGAGATTTGGAATACATTAGCATAAAATTCACTTCAAATGCAAGTAGAAAACAGGAAATACCCACTCACAAGTTTCAGTGCTCTCAATAAAAGCCGCACTCTGTGTCAGCCCGAGACGTTCACGCCACGGTCACAACAGGATGCGCTATCAGCTGCCGGGGTGACGGGGCCGTCCATCAGCTGGTCCAGAGCAGTGTACGCGATGGTCTTGCTCGTTATTCCCACTAAATTATGCATGTAAGATGAGGGGGATGAGGAGCGTAATCAGAAAACATTGCATTTATCATGTGCCATATGACTGGGAAATCTTCATCAGCCACCCCAGGCAGCCAGTGCTCGCTCACACAGCACCCGGCACAGCAAGGAAGACGCTGCAGGTTGCTACTGGTCAGTAGTTGGAAAGGATCAGAGCGATAGACCAGCGTGTCCTCCAGCACTAGCTAGAGAATTGGAAAGACTTCAGCTGTTACTACACATTATCCCAATGACCAAGAATTACCTGGTTCAGACTGGTTAGGAACCTAGCAAATGCTTACAGTCCTGGTAAGGCACAACTCTTCCTTTCCAAGAGCAGCACTGCCACCAGCTCCATATTGCACCCACGAGAGGAAAGTCCTGTAGTTTAACTATCTTCGTGTCAATATATGTGCAATGAAGACTCACAGTAGTGCCAGGCTGTTCTCTCCTCTGCGTGGCCTAAATAAAGAGTGATGAAAGTGTCAGATTGGATGTTGCAGAATGTTTTTCCCCTGCAAATGAGCGGGGAAACGGGCAGAAAATGCAAATTAAAGCCCTTTCTGGCAACCCTTCCATTTGGCTGAGAGAGTGTTAGAAAGGTTTGTCAGCCTGGGAACAGCACCTCGGTCAGAGCAGGCAGGATACCATCCCCAGG
The DNA here is from genome assembly GCF_000705375.1 of Tinamus guttatus. The sequence continues at coordinate 5,517 of NW_010580056.1, forward strand.
CGATCAGTGCTTCAAGCTCCAAGATACCTCTGCTCCAAACAAGCATCCTGGGCTTCCTCTGAAATACAAAAATGCATCAGCATTCGATCCCCAAAACAGTCTGTCAAACAGAATCTCCCTTTCCATTTTCTGGATTCAAACTCTGAGGGACACAGGAATTTTCATGCTAAACCGAAAACTCAGTTTCCCTGTAGATAAGCCCAAAATAGATTTCACAGCAATGGCTATTTTAATTTATATGCAGCCCATGCCAGAAGGGGATTTCTTTTTTTTGGAGTTTGCTCATCTGATGGATGGATACTTAGTGTTAAAAGAAATCAGCCTCAGAGGAAACATTCCTGAATATTTGCAGTGTGGCAGCTCTAAGAAGACACTGCAGAGACACGCACAGTTGCGCAGCAGTGATGTTTACACCCTCACACCTTGGGCAGCAGGTAAGTTTCCAGGACAGAGATAACAACGTTGTCCTCTTTGCCGATGCATTTTTAGTGTAGTCACAGCAACTAAGCAGCTCATGTAATGCATGGCCGTGCAGGAGACCTGCTGTGTTATCAGCTACCCAAGTCCTGTGCACTTGTGGCCACCCGGCAGAGCTGCTAGGGAGAAGCAAAGGCAGCGCTAGAGAGATGGAGAGGGATTTTTGTTTCCCTGCTTGCCAGCACAGAGCGATGCGAGTGCACGCGCAGACTGCTTAAGCTGTATTGATTCTTGCGTAAAGCACCAAACCCAATGGATGACAGAGGAGCCTACCAGTATCTAGGAGAAAGCCATTCTGTTACTTGCCAGCACCTTCAACCCCTGTCTCCACTCCTTCCTGCCAGGAAGCCCATATTCAAACGCTTCAAACATCTCTCCCCACTGCTTTCTTCCCGCTCAGCGCCCCACCGCGCCGCTCCTGTCAGCGGCCGTTCGTGGAGCAATCAGTAAAGCTGTCACGGACACCCCGGTCTCTGCCACCGCGCCGCTCCTGAGCTCCCGCGGGTGGGAGAGATGATTGCTCAGGAAATGGCAGGCGACAGAAACACTACAGACAAGTCCTAAATGAGCTACGAGCCACAGAACAGACCTGCTGAAGGCCTGTCCTGCAAGTGTCCTGATGATAGGGAACAGAAAAAAAGGCAGACAAGCTGTTCCGAAGGAGACAACTCGTTTTGCTAGGGCAACGGGGAAAAAAAAATATCAGGCTGAGCATAATATTCATGCATGTGCACATGTGGCATCCTGCAGCATCCACATCCTCCCTTTCAGCCACCAGTACCGGAGCTGTGGGTGGACAACAAGGGTAGAGACAGTCATGACCTCTCCACCAGGCAAGGAAGGACAGGGAGCCTCAAAAGCTGCCAGGTGAAACATAAGACAAAACAGAGAGGCAAATGGCACCAGGGGAAGAGAGGAGCACCGCTTCCATGGGACCTTGAGCACCTGAGCTCCCTTGGAAGGGCAGGAGACTCCTAGGCACAGTGAGGGTGGAGGACGCATGCCCAGTCATCACAAGACTGTTGGGAAGTGAGGAGCTAAGCAAAGGAGCCAGGAAGCCAGCTCAAGCAATGGTGAGACTGTGGTCTTAGAGGTTAAATTAAAAGCAGGGAAGGAAAGAGTATATCTCTGCACTTTGGGCTGCTCATCCTGCCTGCTTCGAGTCACTGCAAGGCTGCATCCTTGCTGGAGATGACAAGATAGAGCATGCACTACACCTAGAGAGGGCTTGCCTGGGCAGAAGGCAGACGATGTAAAAGAAGTTGCAGCCAGGTGTGCCATCCTTGCATAACTGCACAAAAAAAGAGAGAGAAGTTAAAGATTATTGCACAGTGCCTTCCTATTCCTACGTGCCAAAGGGCAGCAGGGGACTCAAAAGCAGCCAGAGTCCCAATGCAGCTGATTTTTTGCTACTCAATGCTGAAAGCAACAGTAAGGCAGGAACTGTGCTAAGAAACGTTCCTGGGAGGGTTAGAGAAATGAAATGCCCAGCAGGGGCAAGGCCGTGGGCTCGCACAGCGTCACCATCCCCGCATGGAGCAGGAAAGACGAGCGCACCGTCACCGGGAGCTTCCCAGACCTGGATGCCGGAGGCGGCTGCGGGGCAGGCACCGGCTAGCTGGGCTTCTCCAGCGGTGACACTTTTTCCAGTATTTTGTTTCATTTTTGGACGGGGAAATCTCTGAGGCAATCGCTGCATTCTGCCGGAGATCCCCAGAGTAGCAACGGGGGAGCGGATACGGCCACGGAGCAGCCTGCGGAGGCTGCCCCGCACGTCCTCGTGGGAGGACGGCGTCAGGAGGGCCCATTAACAGCCGAGCACCGCACTCGGCCTCGGCGAGGGTGCGAAAGCACCGTGCCCCAAACCACCTGCACCCACCTACATGTTGCATCCTCCCTCCCCACGGTCAGCGCTGCCCATGGACAGTCACAGGCTGCTAAATAGGAATAACCAAAAGGAAAAGCACCAAAACAGGGTGGCTGCAGAGACGTGAGCTGACTGCTCAGCCTCCTGTTCCCAACACCACCACCCTCCTAAGTGCATTTCCAAGGTCACAGCACAGGCTCACTAAGACAGTGAGGAATTTCCCATCAGTTTCTGCGAGTTCAGCTTGCCTCTCCAGAGAGCCAGAAGACAAAATCTCAGAGCTTTTTATCAGCACTAGAAAGATACAACTGGATGAGGGCAGAATAACAAAAATCCTAAAACAGGATTTGTGAGGGGAAGAAAAAAATCTTGCTTCTTAGTTACCAATGGCATTTAAAGCTTTAGGGACCAGCCAACACATTTTTATTTTATTTTTTTTAAATAAAAAGGAAAGCACTGAACTGCTCTTTCCTACAGGGAGTTCTCAGTGCTGTGCTTAGATGGCGTTATAACAATAAACAGGCATCTTTGCCTTAAGGGACCACAGATACTGCCAAAGCAAGCAACATTTTAAACCTACAATAACCTTTAACTAATTGCAGCGGCCAAGGCAGACAGCAGAGAAAGGCACAAGGCTGATGTTTTGACAGGCTGGGAGTGCGCTTCAAGGAAGAGTGACACAGCATGGGCTTTCACTGGGAGCCGTCGATGCCAGCTGGCTTAAGGAAAATCTTTACATCACTGTGAAGCCCAGAAACTGCATTTGAAAAGCTAACAGGCTCCTTCATGTACATGCAGTTGAGCAGCTCAGGAAGCCAAAGTACCAAGGGGGAGATGCTGCCTTGCCTCTCCTCGGAGCAGCAGAGCATGAGCTGTGGAAACCGCAGCCTTCTCCCATCTTGGGCCCTGCACCAGGCACCCAAGGGCCTCCTGAGAACCCCCAACTTCATCAGACTTTGCAAACTGTCTATGCGTCTAACTGCTCTGCAGCACAAGCGGTGTTCACACGGGAACCTGCTGAAAACTAAGGGTGGGCTGATGTGAGCACTGCAGACTGGCTGAGAAGTATTAATAGCTACGCCAAGAAGCAACAGGAGGGAAGTTTACCAAGCAATTCTCACACCTTTCAGACAACAGAAGCTACAGGAAAGGTCAACACATTTATGAAGCTGATGAGTGTTGCAATTACGGAGCTGTGAGGCTAATGGGGTCTACTACAACCATCGATATCTTGGAGCGAGTCAGAAGATGAGCTCCAGCTCTGATGTTTGGTCTTGAAGGCCCCTGCGTCGCCTTCCTGCCCACTCCACGGAGCTGTGGTCGGGAGCAGAGATGGGCACCGCGCTGGGGCCAGCTGAGGGACACGCGGCCTGGTCCTGCTCCAAGCCTCTGGTCTCTGAACCAGGGCTCTTCAGTCTGGCCCACTTCCTAGCGAGGCTCAATCAGTTTATTTTAAACAGAGTCGATTTACAGAGTTACTGTTTATGAGCCAAGAGGGTTTAATTTGAAATCTTACATTGTTTAGAAAAAAAAATTAAATGGAGCGCACCCTCCCCTCAGCCCCGTCCGCAAAGCTTCCCCTGGAGACGCGGGGCTGGAGCAATCTGGAACCGGTAACGGCACCATCTGCCTCTGTGCAAGCGGTGATCAATCACCCCCCCAGCCCTCGTCTCAACGCCGCTCTGTCAGCCGGTTCCAAACGGGGAGCGAAGGACGGGCTGTCCTCTCGTGGCATGGTGCTCGAGCCCGAGTTTCCACACATTACCCAGCTATAAAACAGCAATGTTTCCTGCTTTTTACAGCTGTGCCAAAAGCAAAGTCCTTATCTTAGGGAAGAAACACTGACAGACCTGGAGATCGAGGGCTGACACTGGCTCTCACATCAGCCTGCAGCGGGGATGGGGGAGCAGCCAGACTACAGGAGGAAAAAGCGCTCTCAAAACCTGCTTCCCTTCTGCTCTCACACACAAGCTGTGCCCGAAAGTAGACAGGAGCAAAATTAATGTCTCAGCCTACCACGGTCTATGTAAGGGTGTGCAAGCTCCTCTCCACAGGGCACAAGCAGTTTCAAAAGTCCAAATGCAAATTTACAAAAGCCTCAGAGACTAAAGAGAGATCAGTAGTTCCGCTCCCTCTGCTAGGGACGGCCCAGAGGCCAGGCCAGACTTCCCAGAGAACTTAATCCAGCCCCTGCGAGTGCTGGCCAAACGCTACAGCCCTTTTGCTGTCGGCCTTGTCTGCAGGCCTCGGTACCAGGCACACGAGTGTTTTGGTACCAGGTACACGGGTGTTTTGCTCGGCTCCAAACCCCTGCCCGGGAGCAGCACCCACAGCTGGCCTTGCCCTGCTGGTCCCGGCCAACAGGCACGTGGCTGGGGAAGCGGCATGGAGGAAGGTCGCCCACACACCACAGCACGGCCACGTGGAGCCTGCTTCCTCAGCTCGCCGCAGTCCGTCACAGCGGCGCATGTCCGAGGCACCTCCTGGCCTCTCGGGCCCACAGTTCGGGGCCTCGGAGGAGAGGCCTCGGGGCCTCTCGTGGCACAGTTCAGTCCAGAACACCTGGGAAAGACCACCAGCAAAACAACAGGCCTTTCAAAGCCGGCCGGCATCGCAGCCAACACCATGCTCCTCCCAGAGTCTGGGTTTAGAATGCTCTGGTGCAAATCATCAGGGCAGGTACTGCTACATCAAATACTGAGGGAAAAGAAAGAGGCACAAAACTTTTACTATCATTTCTGTTCTTCGAAGATGAGCAAAGAGTCTACCAGGGGAATGCAGGGTTTTGTTTTTTTTTTTTCTTTCATAACTGCCTGGAATGAGACATGTTGTCATGACTATCTTGGAAAATGTCCTGTTTAAAAAGTAGTCATTTGTCCAGGTTGGCAACAAATTGTTTATTTTCTTAGACAAGAACACTGGGTAGTCTACAAGTCCATGACTCATTCTCCACCACGAAGATCTCCACCCCAAGTTTCTCTAACAGACAACCGTTTCTTCACCTGCTCAGCCTCTTCTTAGCCTTCCCTGTGACAACGGGGCCAGCTTCACTGTGCTCATCTTCATCTCTATAGGGAAGCACGTGGGACAATCAGGGGCTTGGTCAGTCCCTTCACAGTTCAAGCTTCTGGACTTTCCAACTTCTAAAGCAAACTTGAAGCTACAAGGATTCCAATTCTGGAAAATACATGCTGGTTCAATAAAGCACATGCTTTATGACCCCCCAGCTGTCAGAGTTTAATGGTAAAGGAAGTAATTTAAGGGACTGTTTGATATTTATTTGTCATATTTTAGCGGTCAAGTTATTTTCAGAAAGCTTTCCTAAATGGAAAGGAGAGTGCAGGATAATTCAGACAAGCTTGCAGATACTAGAGAGAAGCTGTAAGCATTGTTATGATAAGGAGCAGAAAATGCAAGTGCGGTGAGCAGGAAACTGGGTAGGATAACATGTAAATACTTGAAGATTTTATGGAAGAGTATGCAATTTAGGCTAGTTATCACTGGAGAAATTCATGCAGTGATATTTTGCACTAAACTACCCTGGGTTTTCACTGTGCATGTTTAGGAGACAGCTACATATTGGACAATTGTCAAAGGGGCATGAAACTATACTATCACTTACAGGAGGCCACAGTATGCACCGTTGGATATGTGAAAACAGAATAAATTGGGCAGATGGCCTACATTTATGGATTAAATGGAAAATTGAATCCACTGGGCTCTGTGCCCCAAAGCCATTGTACTCTGCTGCTACTTGCTGACCAGGAGGTAACTGAGTCACAAAATTCAGGGCCAATATCAGATATAGACCTCTTTGGTCTGGGTCCAAGTGAGGATTTCTCAGTCTGCTATTAGACCTCAACAGAAATGAATCCAAGTTTCAGTAAAGATAGCCTTTCAGAGCCATTTCCACCAGATTAAACACCCACAGCTAAAGAATTGCTGGAGTGAAAGAGGATTTTCAGAAACAAAAATAAAAGAACAAACAACTTATCTGTATTCCAAACCAACTGTCATCGAGGTCAAGATCACCTCTGAACCTGCTCCACAGTATTCCTTCATGCTGGCTCCACAGCTTTCCGCTAGAAACAAGGAGGATGGACCACAAGAGATGTAGTAATACATCTCTGAATTTCACTAGCAGTCCCACGGAGCTCAGCTTGAAGACAGCTTTTTCATAAAATTGGATTCCTTAAGGCAATGAAGTCATGTAAGGACAAGGGAGTAAAACTGGAAGAAGCAATCCCCTGTACCAAGTGTTGATTCTTCCACTAGCATACCAGTTTTCTTAACAGCTGCTACCGCAACAGGCGCAAAACGAAAAACAGTTTGCTTTGAAACATCCAGACTTCTATCCTTTTACATCATACCGCCTTCCCACATGTCTCCGATGCCATTGAAACTCTCAGATCATCCAGCTGAAGGGAGGTGTAAGGACTGATAATTAAAAGTCACTGCAAATCATCACTAAATCAAAAGCTTAGTTATAACATGTGCTTTGGGAAGAGCCAAAGTGAATATTCAAGTCAGCACATAAAATCATTGGCTAATGTCTGAAATAAACTGCTTTTGTGATGCACATTAGGACTGCTTTTGAGATGATAGGGAGAAAATTGTCTTCAAGATGAAATAAGTGTCATGAGCTGTTTCTTGCTTTTTTTTTTCTTTCCAATTCCATCTTTCTCCCTCCCTACATTTCCTTTCCATTTGAACATCTGATTTTTACAAGTGAGCAAATCTGATGCATTGTCAAAGCCCAGAAGCGAAGAGTACTCAAAACACAGTGAGAGTTGCTGAAGGAGAGCTGTTATGAAATATTGGTACGAACAGTTGCAGGGGTTTAAAAACCTCTAAAGCCCTGATCCAAAGCCTGGTAAGTCCCAATGAGGCCCTCCATTGCTCCAGTGAGTTTTGCTTTGGACAAAGGCTGCAGGAAAAGCCTGAACTTGTGAAACTGAGGTTAATAGGATTTGTCTAAACATCTGGTCATTGTCAGCGTCAAGAGAAGTGCTCCGAGATGGGCGTTATGGTATTGGCCCCAAACCGTTGTTATTTCTTATGAAACGGAGCATTTTAAAGTTTGTTGTTTACAAGGCTGTTTATTGGCTTCATTTATTGTTTCCGTGAGTTTCCCTTTCCAACACCCAGCTAGCAAAGAGCCACTAATAACATGCAGCAGATACGTTCTCCGACATTTACTGCCTACATTACACTGACAGCAGCAGTTGCCAGAGTTATATGAAACTCTGCAGTCTGTACTGTTGAAACAGCTCAATAATATGCTGGGAAACAGTCATGTCATACCTCCTTACTGCCCTTCAATTCATCCTGTCAATTCATACTATTTGAAACATGCTCAAATAAACTCTGCTGCAATTGAGTATTTTTTTTTTAATCCTGATTACAATTATGATGCTAACAGGGCTTGTATTTGCAAAGAAAATTTAGGCCAGCAATTGTGAATTTGAGTTTGCTTGGCAGCAGCAATTCCCCAGCAACTTCTGAAACCCTGCCATTCTCATTAAAGATGCCTTCTTTCAGGCAGCCAAGTTTGAGAAATGTTGGCCAAAAATGTGTGAATTAGTCAGTGACTCTGTGAGTAATCGGAAGGGAGGTATAATGACCCAGACTGCAGCCTCGCCACACAGGCTGCGAAACTCAGTAGAAAATGTTAACAGCATTATTCATCTTGAAACGTTGCTGATCTCTCAGGAAATGCTCACAGTGTAAGGTTTGGGGGGCAATGTCTGTCTTTCTGCTCCTTCTGCCCAGGCTAAGCACTCTCACGGGATAAATGGTGTCTGGAAAACTGATGCCACATGTCCCCAGCGTCACCACATATCCCAACACACACTGAAAGAGGAGATCTCCAGGACTCAGTGAGCGTCAAGAGAGGATAATCTAATGAAATGCATGAGGCCACATCCCCTGAAACCAGCCAGCCCATAACACTGTCAGTGACATGGCCATACCCACATCGCATCCTCCTGATAAGCCCCCAGTGGGCTCTGCCCATGCAGCCCTGGTCTGGAGCACAGTGCCCCACATCACACTGCCCTAGGCTGCCTGTTCTTCCCCAGAGGCCCTCAAGGCTAATAAATCAAAATAAGCTCTTAGAATATTCACAGTCAAAAAGGATTAAAATTCCCCCACTTTTTCTCTCCTCCCCCTCTTCCCCCTCTTTTTTTTTTTTTGTCAAGGGTAGGTACAGTTTGCTGGTGCAGTTACAAGTTTGCAGCCTCTTTTGCCAAACAGAGAATATTTCTGCAGTCAAGAAAAACCACATGGCAAATTCTATCAAGAGGATTCTGGTGTTTGTGGGTTCCCAAGATCCTTTGCTCATACAGAAAATAAGGAGATTAACTTTCAAGTCTTATAAAGTCGGGAGTCACATCAGTTTTTAGGTGGTCTTATGCCTCTAGATACCCTCTAGATACCTTCAGATTGCTCAGTTCAAAAAAGCACAAGACAAAGAATAGCATCATTTCCACAGCGTAGTCTGCAGTTCACCATTGTCTGTAGGTTAGATGCAATGAGCAAGTACAATAAAAATAAATTGCAGAAAAACCAGCCTTTTACTTAATGACATTCTGAGAATGACATTCAATAGTGGTGCTAAAGTAGCCAGTTTACATCTGTTCAGAACTAGACAATAAAATACTGATACGCATCCCTAGCATAGCAATAGCATCAGTAAGCCAGAACTCTACTAAGAGAAGCACTTCACAGATTCATAGCAGAAGGAGTAGTTCTTGCTACAGAGAATTCAAGATAACAAAACCACACCAGGGCCTGGGTGATCTGGGCATTAAATTCTCCTATAGCAAATTCCAATTAAATTTGGCACCTCTGCAGTTGACTTTACAAGTCAGGAATCACTTTCCCCAGAGTCATTAAAAAATTGCCTTCACCCAGCTAGATCCCTGTAACTGTTGGCAGATATTTACCCTTCTGAATTTGCCCAGGCAAATGTTGCCATTGCAACATTTCATCTCAAACCACATACTCGGGAAATCCTATACAGAAATATCTGTGATCACAGGACTCTGCTCTATCCATCAGTTCACTTTCTCTGCAAAACCCTTGTGCCTGAGAGCAGCAACAGAAGCTGCCTCTACATACTATTCCCAAATTAGGGATGCGAGTGGATGGAAATTGTTTCTCTTCTAGGTCAAACCAAGAGCTTAAGGGTAACTTGCTGTGCGCTGGGGAAAGCAACCATCACATCCTGCAAATGCAGGCTGAGAGATATGGTTTTGTTTACCTTGTACAAACATTTCACTTTCTAGAGGTCCCAAATGAGGGTTTGAAAGGTGCAACCATACCCCGCTTAACTTTTCCATCTCCACTGTTTGCCGTCATGGATGGCATCGCTACAGCTCTGCTGCTCAGGAGCGATCCCTGTGGAGCACAGTGCTGCAGGCAGCTCTCCCAAGGAGCTTCCCAACCCTGAGAGGAAGGACTGCTGCTGACAGGCAGAGCTTTGCAAAGATGATGGACTAAATGCAATTGTTGCTGAGGCTGTGCCACTGAGATCTTATCACACTGAGAAACACACATGGAAGAGATGTAGGCAAGTACAGTCACAGAAACTAGAACAAAATATTTACTAAAACTACACTGATTAGAAAGAGTCCTCCAATGCCTTGTCTCTTTAACAAGTTTTGAGCTGGCAGTGCTGTCCTCTGTTATTCTGGCTGGCAGTCAGGCAGATCCTCCCCTATAGAGCTTATTTTCCAAATACTTTAGACAGAAGGTGTCTTTTAAGGTCATCACTGGAAACTCCTAATCTGAATGATTATTTATACGACCAGCAATCTCCTGAAAACAGTACTGGATCTCTACCTTTCTCTTCCACATGCTCTGGATCCACGTTTCTTTTGGGTTTATGAAGGCACAGACTATGCTACTTTGCAACTGAATGAGGTGTTCCCATATTTTTATCTGGGATTCTATCATAAAATTTTATTCCTGGCTTCCATTACTCAGTCAGGAGCATTTCTTATAGCACTGGGCCACCTTCCAGGCATAACATCTACCAAAGGCATCAAGTATGTCCTAGTTTTTCTCAAAATGCAGCCCAGAGCAAAATGACTGTAATACAGCAAGTGCAGGAATCTGTAACCGCCAAGAGAAAAACTCTCATTGCAAAGAGCTTTTGCAAGCAACAAGTAGAACCACTCAGCATAATACTGCTCAGAACGAGCAGCGAGCAGTACAGTGCAACTCAGCCACGGCAACGTGTGGTTGGGGCAGCCTCGGTTTTCACAATACTCACTGTTGCTAGATCAAGATCTTCTTTTTTTTTTCCCCATTCCAGCCTGCATTCTGCAGAGAGCACCCACTGACAGACATGGGACTTGCTTGGCCCCAGGGTGCTTGAAGGAAGAGTCTAGGCAGTTGTACAAGTTGAAAAGCAGCACCTAAAAACCAACAACACATTATCTAGTGGGTGATCTACCCTGCAGGAGACAAGCATGGTGAGGATGTTTTAGGGTATACCTCCCCATTCCCTACATCACCGGTCTGTGTGTAGCTGCAACAAGCATCTCTTGTCTAGGAGAGGGGACAAAACAGAACGTGGTTGGGATTAAGTTTTCCAGCACAATCGATACTCCTATCAACATAGAACCACCTACTCCAGAGAGCTTTCCATCAGCCTGCACGGATCACCACCTACAAGGGAAGGAAAAAAGACAGAAATAGTTACACTAATGCCTATAAACACATAATAATCATGGAGATAATAATGTTCATGGGTCATTTCTGACCCATCTCTCACATCCCTCTTAGATGCACTACTGTTTGGGAATGCTTAGGTTCACCAAGAGATGCTTTAACTGTGGTCTAAAAGGCTTCCAGCTCCTATCTGTGGAAGAAAGATGCACTAAGCAGCTCATCATTCCTCCAGGCAAGGAGAAATGGACTTCTGCATTTTAATCCGAAAGTCTCCTCTCCTCCTACTGATTCCAAAATTTCCTCCTCTGTTACTGATTAACCTCCAGTCACCACCCACTCACGCTCAGCCCCCGACACTACTAATTAAAGGCAACATCATAGTCCCTCAGAAAGAGAGAAATTTAAAGTCTCAAACAAGAAGAGATGCTGATGGTGTATGAAAATAATGAAAGAATATTGAGTACCCTAGAACACGCCAGTTTGCCTTTGTGTCAAACAGCTGCATTCATCCTCTTCCTTCTTGTTCCTGACCTTCCTTCAGAATAATAACAGGCGATGTTTTGTTTTCCCAAAGACGTAGACATAGGGTACAGACCTTCGGATGCCTAATCGGGTGTAAAATCATGTCTCACTCTCAAATTCAGGCTAAACCATCTCGTAACTGCCAAACAACAGCCAGTCAATTGCCTGTTTTTCAAAGAACTCATTGATCAAGGCCACACCCAATAAACACATAAACCATTAGCGCAGCGTTAATGGCTGTGTGAAAGGAGGATTAGGGAATAAGGACGTTATTACAGTTAATGTACAGTCTTAAGAGAGGAGAGGTCTGGTTTTAGTTAAAGAGATTCTCCCTGTGATGCTGTACAGGCTCAATGAAATCTCTTATTTTCATTTCCTTTTGAGTAAAATAGGAAAAATACCATTTTCCTATTTGGTGGAGAGGTTTAGTTGATATCAACTCAAATGAATTGACTTTCATCCAACTTCCAAAATCCAAGCCTACTACACACCATTAGGCTAAGATTAAGCATGAGAAATTATAGTCTGCAGAGTGATTTCCTTGGAAAGTTGGAAGCACCCGAGAACTAGACTTGAAATGAAAGCACCTTCTCAACCATAACCACACGGTTGCAACTGTGACCTCATCAATTCTGCATGCGCTGCGCCGCGGGGGTTACTGCGCTCCCCGCGCAGGCTGGGCAGCACGGCCAGTTCAGATGCTCCTTCTCTGAACCACACGCCTGTGCATGCAGGGTGTGTTTTCAAGGTATTAAATTACTTTTACACAACTGAGCGCTTGTGTCCCACACAGGTAGCCAAGTTTTAATCCGCTGTCCCTTTGGAATAAGCAGGTGTGTCTCGTTCTTTCACAGCAAAATGAGATTTTCAGTTGCCGTTCTTCTCTGGCAGTGCTAGACTAAAGGCACTGCGATCCTATGGAGTAAGGTGCGCTCTCTGCACTGTGTTTTTAAGCCTGTCTTGGTTTTGGGAAGCAGTTTTGACTCAGCACGTACAACTCAAATGGGGCTACGAGGACAACCCTCTGGTCTGGTCAAGCACAAACTGATAGAGGCCAGTGCCAGTCACCTCTGATGGGGCTGTCAGCAGCAGGGCCAGACTGAGATCTTGCAGTTCCTTCTGCTTGAGTGAAAGGGACCCAGCTGTTGTCACCAAAACTGTGGTGGGACTGTAGGCTCAGTATGTGCTCAAAGAGCAAGATACAGGGCACCGCATCTAGTGCTCCGTTTATTAAGTTATTGTGTTTCCTCCTACAAGCTTCACAAAGGGAAGCAGCATGGAGCCACTCTACGTCCTGAGCATGAGTCTGTACTTGGCTCTGACACGTTACAGCTGGGCCTGCTACCCACCACTGTGAGAAATGGCTTTCCATTATAAAAATTCACTTCAGGCTTGGCACGCAAAGCCTCAGAGGAATTTTTAAAGGAGGCTTGTTTCTCCCACACATCCCCTGCATTAGCAGATTTATTATTATCATTATTATTCCTATTTAAGATTATAGACAAGTGGCTTTTAGAACATACAATGTGAGACTGCTTTAACTTTTTAAAATTGGCCAGGATGCTGTAGATGTGAAAAGTGCCTGCTGTACACTCAGAACATCTCCTTTCCCATTATCATCAGCAACACCATGCAATCCTACATAAAGTGAAAGCATATGCCAGAATATTAATGATAATAGATGGCTAGGCTGAAGTTGCCAACATGCATTTTTGTGTGTAGGTCAAGGAAGATAAAACATGAAGGAAAAACATACAGAGAAAAATGCTTTCAAAATAATCGCTCTCCGAGCAGGAACTGCACATTAAATCGTAACTATGATGGATTTACTCACAGTCAAATTCTGCTCAAAATAGCAAGAGAGACATAAACGAGTATTCAGGAGGACCATCAGCTTCCACGTACCCTGGCTGTCACGTGTAGCTGCTGCTGACGCCTGCCCCCAGCCTCCATCTTCGCCTGCCCTTGGAGATCCAAGACCTCTGTGGTTGATGTAGAAGGAAGAGAAAGGATACAGAATCTGCACCCAGCCCTGGCTTTGCCTTTGCAAGCATTTTCTGTGTCAATACGGCCCCCTTCGCAAACAACTCAAAAACCTGCTTTGATAACAGTCTGATACTCGTGAGCGCTGCTACCTTTGAAGCCGCAGCAGACTGTGGAAAATGGAACAATCGGTCAAATATCAAAGTTACACCAGAACCAAGGAAAGCTTGAGTTTAACCTGGGGAAAAAAAGACCACTTTTTTCTGGTTTTGCTAAGTTCTAGGCCATCCAACTGCAGGGAACTTCAGAGGGTCCTTCTGCCCCAAGCTGCAGCAGGTTGGCCCCCAGACAGCTCCGCAGCCTCCATGCTCAATAACTTCCTCACTTCCATAGCCTGGGAATGAGTTGCTGAATACGTTACCTGGCTAACCACAGGCGGTGCGAGTCAGTGGAAGGGAGTGGAAATGACCAACACACTTTCACCTACTCTGGACACTTTATCAGCAATCCAAGCACCAAAATGAAAATCCAGCAGCTAAATAACCAGTGCAAATGTTGTCAACCAGAGAAATGTGCTCTTGTGGCCAAGAAGGCCAATGGCATCCTGGGGTGCATTAAGAAGAGCATCTCCAGCAGGTCGAGGGAGGGGATCCTGCCCCTCTACTCAGCCCTGATGAGGCCGCATCTTGAGTATTGTGTCCAGTTCTGGGCTCCACAGTACAAGAGGGATGTGGAGCTGCTGGAGAGAGTCCAGCGCAGGGCCACAAGGATGATCAGGGGCCTGGAACATCTGCCCTATGAGGAGAGGCTGAGGGAGCTGGGCCTGTTCAGCCTGGAGAAGAGAAGGCTGAGAGGGGATCTAATCAGTGTGTATAAGTACCTCAAGGGAGGCAGTGAGGAGGATGGTGCTGGTCTCTTTTCAGTGGTGGCCACTGACAGAACTAGAGGTAATGGCCACAAACTGAACCACCAAAAGTTCCACATGAACTTAAGGAAATTTTTTTTAACGGTGAGGGTGACAGAGCACCCAGGCTGCTGGAACAGGCTGCCCAGAGAGGTTGTGGAGTCTCCTTCTCTGGAGACCTTCAAAACCCGCTTGGACGCAGTCCTGTGCCACATGCTCTAGGTGACCCTGCATGTGCAGGAGGGTTGGACTAGGTGACCTCCATAGGTCCCTTCCAACCTTAAGCATTCTATGATTCTATGAAATATTTTACAGGTCACCAGGCCTTTCTTTCTTCCGTTCCTCCCACTCTGCTTTTTATGTTCTTCCTTTTAGCTAAGCACACACGGGACGTTCCCGGGACGCCGCTCGCGAGCTGTGGTAGCCCTGCTCACAGAGCCGGCCTGCCCGGGCCCAGAACCCGCGTCCTGACAGCGGCCGCC